>CAJDSM010026234.1:4998-18563 GCA_903981925.1 Ostrea lurida | reverse complement strand
CCCGCCGTGAGCCCCTAGTCCAGCAATCCATCTTAGTCTGTATAGGATTTTATGAAGTTTTGGAATCCAGTATAGGTACGGTAATTCATATTCGTCCGTCCCATTGACTGGGATAATATATGTGTTTAAAACTGAAGTATGATTTTGAAGAATAATGTGGCAGCTTCCGTAGGTCGAATTTTTATAAACAAAAACTGATGAAGTGGTGCAAACAGAATGGTTAATGGGAATCTATAACAAAAACTGATAAAGTGGAGGAAACAGACTGGGTTTAAAGGGAAGCTATAATAAAACACCTGATTAAAGTGGGAAAACAGACTGGTTTATAAGGAAGCTATAACAAACACTGATAACGTGCGGAAAAACAGACTGGTTATAGGAAGCTACTGATAAAGTGGCGGAAACAGACTGTTTATAGGGAAGCTAATAGACAAAACACTGATAAAGTGGCGGAAACAGACTGGTTATAGGGAAGCTTAATAATAAACACTGATAAAGTGGTGCAAAACAGAATGTTAAAGGGAACGCTATAAACAAAACTGAATAAAGGTGGGCGAAACAGACTGGTTATAGGGAGCTATAATAAACACGATAAGTGGTGCGAAACACGACTGGTTATAGGGAAGCTATATACAAACACTGATAAAGTGCGTGAAACAGACTGGTTATAGGGAAGCTATAAACCTGATAAAGTGGTCGGAAACAGACTGGTTAGAGGGAAGCTATAACAAACACTGATAAAGTGGCGTGCAAACAGACTGGTTAATAGGGAAGCTATAACAAAAACACTGATAAAGTGGCAATACAGACGGTTATGGAAGCTATATAACACCATGATAAAGTGGTGCGAAACAGACTGGTTATAGGGAAGCTACCATGATTAAAAGTGGCGGAAACAGACTGGTTATAGGGAAGCTATAAACAACACTGGTAAGTGGCGAGAACAAGACTGTGTATAGGGAAGCTATAACAACACGACTGATAAATGCGAGATAGACTGGTTATAGGGAAGCGCCTGATAAAGTGGCGGAAACAGCAGTGGTTATAGGGAAGCTATAAACAAACACTGAAAAGTGGAACAGATGGAGAGCTTGATAATGCAGAACGACTGGTTATAGGGAAGCTATAACAAAACACTGGTAAAAGTGGCGAAACAGACTGTTATAGGGAAGCCTATACACAAACATTGAAACGTGGCGGAAAACGACCCTGGTTATAGGGAAGCTATAACAAACACTGGTAAGTGGCCGGAAACAGACTTGGTATATAGGGAAGCTATAACAAAACACTGATAAAGTGGCGGAAACAGACTGTTATAAGGGAAGCTTATAAAAACTGTATAAAGTGGCGGAAACAGACTGGTTATAGGGAAGTAACAACACTGATTAAAGTTGGCGGCAAACACCAGGACTGTTATAGGAAGCTAACACTGATAAAGTGCGGAAACAGACTGTTATAGCTGGAAGCTATAACAAACACTGATAAGCTGGCCGGAAACAGATTATGGGGAGAAGCTATAACAAAACACTGATAAAGTGGCGGAAACAGAACTGGTATAGGGAGCTAAACAACTGATTGAAAGTGGCGGAAAACAGACTGGTTATAGGGAAGCATTAACAAACACTGATAACGGGCGGAAACAGACTGGTTATAGGGGAAGCTATAACAAACACTGATAAAGTGCGCGGAAACAGATGGTAGGATAGCTATAACAAGACACTGATAAAGTGGCCGGACACAGACTGGTTATAGGAGAAGCTATATACAAACACTGATAAAGTGGCGGAAACAGACTGGTTATAGGAAGCTATAACAAACACGATAGTGGCGGAAAACAGACTGGTTATAGGGAAGCATGAAACAAAACTGATAAAGTGGCGGAAACAGCTGGTTATAGGGAAGCTCAAATGATTAAAGTGGCGGAAACAGACTGGTAGAAGGAAGCTGGAAGGCGGGGAGTGGTTGGAAGGGGAGCAAAGGAGGAAAGGATACTTAAGGACTTTATGAGGGAAGAAAGAGAGGAGGGAGGGGTAAGGTATACCTATATGAAGAGAGAGAATGAGAAGAGAGGAGAGAGAGAGAGAGAGAGAGAGAGAGAGAGAGAGAGATGAGAGAGAGAGAGAGAGAGAACTGAGAGAGAGAGAGGACGGTTGGGGGTAAGGAATGACCTTATGAGGGAGAGGGGGGTAAGGATGACTTTAAGAGGGAAAGAGAGGAGGAGGGGGATGGTAAGGATGACCTTATGAGGCAGAGGAGAGGGAGAGATAATGAGGGAGAGAGAGGTAAGGATGACCTTATGAGGGAAGAGAGGAGGTGGGGTAAGGCAGACCTTATGAGGGAAGAGAGGAGGGTAAGGTGACATGAGGAGCAGGGTTAAGGATGACCTTATGAGGGAAAGAGAGGAGGGGGGTAAGGAGACCTTATGAGGGAGAGAGAGGAGGGGGTAAGGATGCCTTATGAGGGAAAGAGAGGAGGGGGGGGTAAGGATGACCTTATGAGGAGAGAGAGGAGGGGGTGGGGGTAAGGATGACCTTATGGGGAGAAGAAGGAGGGGGGGGGGTTAAGGTAGACCCTCCCACCCACCCACCCCTCTTAGTGGTGTTTTATCATTTTGACTAGATTTTAAAGATATATATATATACCGTGAAATTAAATTACAACCAGACTATTTTGCTAGCTGCAACGATGTAGCCGCCCTTTCCGATTGTTAACACTGTGGACATGAACTATAGAGCGCTTGTGGGGGAATAGCTGTTTTATTATGAGCTTCTCCCTGTAGAGGTATACTAGTTTGTATAAATAATTCACCTTTAGTATAGTATTATTTCATATCATTTATATATCCTTTGATATATCAAATGCGTCCTGCGTGATGTGATAGACATGCATTATTGTGTTAGTTGGAGCTAAGTCAACTCATCCTCGGTAGGTAGCTACCATTTTCTCTTTAGTTTGGGAAATATATAGAATAAACATATACGAGTAAAAACCATTGTTGACATAATAATACCAATGAAATCGGGGAGGGCAACAAATGACATGCACATCTTTGAAGGCATTACAGATGTAAATTGTAGAACGTCGGCATACTTTCTGAATGGAAACTTATGTAATGATGACCTCTTACGTAATGGATATATTAACATTCGGGGGGGTGTCCCAAAAATGGTCTCCGTAAGCAGATATGTCGTGCTTGTGTGTCATTACATGTACCAGAAGATAATTTTTTTTTAAACCATCGAGTAATTGTAATTTCCACATTGTTCCCTGGGTCTACATCCAGAAAACTCCTTAGAAATTGGTCAAACCAGCTATGTATAGCGGAAAAATTAACTCGGATTTCCTAAAGAATTCAATGATAATGGTATATCTGCAAACGAGAGGCTACATAGTCAGATAATAACTCTTCCGCGAGCCTGAATCTGCAGTGTATCAGAAACCATTGGTTAGTCTCATGTTTCAAGTTCGTTCCCAGACTATTTTCGGTCTGACTCTAAGCCTTTGAGCCCTCTCCCCTTCACACTCAAACGCGACCCGTGGATTTTTACAGTTAGTCACTGTTGAAACAAATAGCTCGCACAGTTCTGTACGATGGTATGGAATGGTACGTGTAGTAACGGGGATAGTAAACACTAATTAATTCAGAAAAAAATCCACAAATTTAATGTTGAAAGTTTTATCTGACAAAAAGACTTTGTATAACAACCCTTTCTGGTCCCATGTCTCGGGTCAAATTTTGAAAGCCGTTGAAGAAAAATGAATTCTTGATTTATTTTAGAGAGGAGATCATGTACAATGCAGTTTCACATTGTTCTCTCTGATATTTGGAGTACAAAGAATGTAAAAAGAAGATATTTCTCAAATTTAGTGAAATTTGTTTGCTAGTATGAACGTTTTTCATTCGAAAAACATATAATGTAGTTTTGGACAAACAATATTTTTCAATGATATATGTATTCTGCAATGCGAATATGAATTTAGTCCAAGCCTACACTCGGTACATTTTCTAGAAGAAATAGCAGATCGAAAATAACGACAAAACGTCATGTTCGTGATGTTTAAATTCCGGTTACAAGTAGTTGAGTATGTCATTTTGATCAAATTGAAATTGATCAAGAACACTTACGACTGAAGAGGAAAGCATGATTTTGGTTGGGCAAACACCACCCTTATCGTGTATAGTCCTTTACATCGCCGCCGCGCGCAATTGTGATGCGTCTTCTTGAACAAAAATAGAAGTCACAAACGTACATGTAACTCATGACATCAGGATTAACAATTCATGGAAAACTTAATAATACCAAAGGGACGTTAGGTCATTGAAAAAGACACAGGATAATCTTATTTGGTCACCTTAGTCCCTCAGGTGACCTATAGCTGGTGATCTTCGTCCGTCGTCGTCTGTTATCAATTTTGCATTTTTAATATCTTCTTGGAAATTACACGGTCAATTATTGCCATTTTTGGTGTGAAGCATCTCTATGATAAGAGTAATATTTAGGAAGTGTGAAACGGGGTGGATGGAGGGAAAGGGTGTTTCTCATGTGTGTGGGCAAATATGTTTTCAAAAAAGGCCATATTTTCAAAACTTTTCACGTCTTCTCTACTCCCACACACGCGAGAGGAAAAACTAAATCCACGATTATGATGTCCATGAAACTATGAAATTCATGGCCTCTTCGTCAGAAGTTCAGGCCGTAGGGTGGTGCATGCATGGTTCCCAGGTGAGGGGTTTAGGCCCCTGGACTGGGCCAATATGGCCACATGAAATNGAAGTTCAGGCCGTAGGGTGGTGCATGCATGTTTCCCAGGTGAGGGGTTTAGGCCCTTGGACTGGGCCAATATGGCCATATGAAAATTTTTTCTTTTTTCCTTCATTTTTCTATACTTTCACAATCATGGGAGATAGACTAAATGCATGGCTATGGTCACGGCCCATGGGTCAGGGTTTCAAACATCCCCCCCCCCGGGTGGGGATGGGGAGGAGTCGAGCGGGCGGTGTCACAATGATTATATGCGTCAAACTTCCATTTTTGCTTCATCTGCAATTGAAAAGGAATTATTTTGAAAAGTTTTGAAAAATCGTAAACATGTCCACAATAGGCTCCATAGTGGGGCTTAGATGCTAATGGAGACTCCCTGTCCTGTGTAGGCCTAGTTCATTGAGAAAATAATTCGACACACGTGGGGAGTTTTTGTAAAAACAGGAAGCCTTGCGTCTTCATTGTTATATGTACATACTGCATAACAATCCGCAATACCGATTATTTTAATACCTGGAAAAGAGCAGAAAGGTAGATTTGTTATATAGAGAGGAAATAGGTCCAACGTTTATTAGATATTTCCAGTTTATTGTAATGATCATGATTGATTTAAAAAAAAATCCATTCTGTTGCATTTGATATAGCTGCAGAACTGTAGCTCTCTGAATTTTTTTTGGGTTGATCTCTGATCCAACCCAAAAAAATTTCGGAGAGCTACAGTTCTGCAGCTACATTTGATACAGTATATGTTTAATTTTTTTTTTTTTTTTGGTAGCTATAAAAAAATGTCATGTCCTCGACCTTTATTACACCGTGTTCTTTTAAATCTAATTTGAAAGACGTGGGACATGACTCTATTCGAAGTGACGGATCCGTCTTCTAACAGTGTGTCTGATGAAACTGACCATCGCCATGAGAATTTTTAATCAGAGTGATATTAGTAGCAGTTGTTCTAGAACTGTTGGTAACACTGTAGATAACTTTTTCATTACAGGGATCGCGGGGATTTTAATTAATCTGATATCACCAGTGAATCGCAATGTGATAAAGCATCTCCTGGAATGTATCTATAATTATATAAAACTTCCCCTGCCTACCAGGATCATTGCTTGTCGCGGCTGCTTCGCCGTGTGCATGTTGTATTTATGATCCATATTTGCAAATTCAGTACACCCTTTAAAAATCTCTCATCAAAATGACCTTTTTAAAATGTATAGGTTAATTTTTTTGAAATTATACACGAGGGTATTTTAGTACGCTGGCGCGAGGCGTGCAGTTCATACCAATTCTAATTAAAATTAGCTGTTTATAATACGCTACTATACTTAGCGTATAAATAAAACGGCTAATCTAAAGTAGACTGAATTAGATAAAATTCATATTCTCATTTATTTTCAAATATGAAATTTATTTTTCATAATTTACATTGTACTTACATTTCTGGAGTAATTTCTAGTCATTAGGTAGACGTAGACATGTATAATCTATCAAGAGTCATGTGCGCATTGAACTCAGCTTCATACCTAAGGAAATGGCTATCACTGCAACTGTATATACATAGAAATATCAGACAAACATTGGGAAATGCAACAGAGTATATTTATTTTATTTGAAAAAAAGGAGTTTACAGTTATCCTTATGCCCACTAACCCCCCCCCCTCTCTCTTCTCTCTCTCTCCTCCTCTCTCTCTCTCTCCTCTCTCTCTTCTCTCTCTCTCTCTCTTCTCTCTCTCTCTCTTCCGGTGCGCGGCGCCTGTGTGTAGTTGTTTAAGATGGAAGTTTAAAATATTTACAAATACAATAAATTGATAGTAAATTAATACCCAAAAATTAAAAAAACACACACACCCCCAAAGCAAAAAAAAAAAAAAAACAAAAAAAAAAAAAAAAACCAAAAAAAAAACAAACAAACAAAACAAAAAACTAAAACTTAAAAACCCCAACAAACCACTTCAAACATATATTGTTTCTTCGATGTAACACTTGCTGAGAAAGGAAATGGAAACATATTAAAGAAGTTTGAGCCGTTGATGGAAGTTTGGATATTTAAGATTTAGTGATATGATGCAACACTGTGTGAACTTGATTTTTGTAACTGAAGCATAGTCGTAATATTATTATTTATATTATTTTAATTTGTTGTGGTTTTCCATATATTGTCATCTGCGAATAGATAGAATGGGAGAGTATATACATGGTATATAATAAAATATGCTGCATTCGCCAGGCTATGACAGTAGTCAAACCTTGCAGATCGCAGCAGCGAGGTGTGTCATACAATATATTGACCAGTAGTAGGCCTACTTTACATAAAGCATCTGTGCAGGTGGTAGAAAATACTGTAGCGAAGTGATATAACTGCATTTGGAAAGGAAAAACACGACATATTCCGGCTCCCTTGCGTTCGCCTCTAAATAATCAAGATACGTCGAGAAAATGCGGGGGTGCGTGAGCGCGACAGTTGTGCGAGTTACTCTTGTCATTAAAGGAGGATTGAAAAGCTCTAAGTACCGATTCGCAGGAACGATTTTTATGTTCCCAGAAAACCTATTACCACTGTTATATACCACATTGATTTAGTGCGACGGAAGGAACACCTTAATGTACAGGTAAGAAGTGCCCACTAGTTTAACGAAAGAAGACATGGAAAAAATGTAAGCAATATTGGAATCTTCATGGTAGATATTAATTCAGAACAACAAGTGCAGCGACCTCGGCTAAATAGGACATTTTTTTAATGAGGGTTTGTTTTACAATGTATACTGTTCGCCGTGCCCAAACAGCGAAAGTGTGCATGCCTTTGAAAAAAAAAAAAAAAATGATGATGAAGCGAGGGGTGTCTGGAATATCAAACGTTCTCCGTAATCTCGTAATTCTAAGTTCATCATTGATTTTTTTTATATTTTTTTTATTTTTGTTTTAGTTGGGGAAACAGAAGGCTTGACCAACCCTAATGTTGATTCACGCTCGTGAAAAGTTGAATACAGTAGGAAGCATGCATTTTGGAGAATCTTAGCGCAGTAGATTAAGGTCAGTAAAACCAGTAGACTAGTATCCTTCCTGGCATCCACGGCTCATTCCACTATTTCAAGCAGCTTTAAATGATGGCTCCTATAGGTATTGCTTACATCTTGCTAAACAATGATTTTTCTGCTTGTTATAAAAGTCATTAAAATGGGCCAGCTGTTTATTGATTTGCACTAACCTTGCAAAATGCTGTGAGATAGCGTTTATTGAACAGATGTTAAATGATTAAATGCACAAGGTATTCACTTGATTGTCAACCTTTCTTTGATGCAGTATAGTTGCATGTTTATTTGGGAAAAAAAAAAAAAAAAAAAAAGGATTAAGGCTAAGTTCACACCTTGACATTTGGACTAATGTCAAATTTTTTGGGAAGTGTATTTCTTTGTATTTCTACATGGAAGGAAGAAATTGGGAAATCAAAAATGAAAAACTGGGGTTCGCATTGCTTGTTATTGAGCATACATTGTTTTTAAACATTGCCTTTTTCGCACTTAAAATTGCTGAAGATTTATAATCATGTCTTCTACATGTACAGATATAAAAACAGTAATACTTGAATGTGAAATAAAAATGATGACCTTCTTTCATTTTGATATAAGGAAAAAAATCTGATATTGTGCCCACGGAATTTCAGATTGTGCATCGGTTACTTTGGGCTGTAGCTGTGAGGGTTCTTTCATTGTTTCTACAACTTGTCATGGTAGAATAAGGTCATCATTACCAAAGTGTTTAGCAAAGTAGCATGAGTATAGCTACCTATTTTTTTAAACATTCTAGACATTTACATCAACATGATACAAGACAACAATAGGAAATGAACCCACAACCTTCTGGTTTACAGAGGGAAGAAGCAAACAACCATTAACCATGACACAACTACATTTCTCTAATATCAGAGGTGCTCTCAATTATATAAATGCAGCTCCCACAATAAAGAATTCAACAAATTCTGGTTCTAGTTTCAAACACATGAATTCTTAAAACATGAGTTGATGAAAAACTGTTAAATGTCTTAACTTAAACCTGTGATTTTTCTTTTATTTCAACGCAATCTCGGTTTATATCATATTTTTAATAAACACACATGGATTTCCATACAAATTAAACAAACTCGTGTGGGAAGAGTAGAAAGCCGTCATCATTTTACAAGTAAGGAAAATTATGGAAGAGTTGGACAGACTCAAACATGACAACTTCACTTTTATCATGGTACTTTACTTATAAAACATGATTTCTCCAAACAAAAATTAGAATTCCAAAACAAGCATGTACATTTATTGTTAGCAGGGTTTGACTGACAATCTTGACTTTTCCTGTCATACTACGTTAACAATTTGTTGTACGTTTTCATTTGAAAAAGGTCAGTTTATTTGTTTTCCCTGCCATGGCTAATTGCCACATGCATTGAATTGCACGTTTTTCATTCACCTTTCCACTGTTTATATCTTCTGATGAAATTGCCACACGATGTACCATAGAAACTAATTTTCCAAATGTTGAAGCTTGAGGTTTGCACCTGATAATTGTTTAGTTTTTGTCCATTTTACATGATTGCTATATTTTCGAAGAATTAGAAATGAAAAACCGGGGTTCATATTTGGCTTTTTACTGAGCTTATTTGTTACTGTGTGGTAAACTTGACCTTTTTTAAACCTTAAAAATATACATAAATTATATCAAATAAACTCTTGTATGAACCACAAACATAAAGCAACACAAATAAAAATGTATGAAATAAACTACAAAAAACAATATTAGAATTAATTAATAAAAAGTTTATTATAAACCTGGTTCACAACTTTTGAACTGTATAATTCATATTGGTGATGCCATTTAATTGCTGTTGGACCTGTTGAAAGTTCAAAATATTCATTCATCAAATGTCAAGGCCAAATTTTCATTTATGGGGAAATTATCATTTTGTAGGTAGGGCTTATTGGAGTCAATGATTATTCGTTGGAAAATAAATTTGTCTTAAAGGTGAAGTTTTATTTTTCTAACAAAATTTTGAATTCCAAACTGAAAGAGGGGTAATTATTTTTTTAGTGCCATGGAGATCATGTGTTGTATAGGTTCTGAGTGCTTCTTGCTTGTTCTAAAGAGGCGGACTAAGTGGGCAGACTACCAAAAAACCGATGGGCCTCGTGTCACAGCAGGTGTTTTATTCTTGGCACATAAGATTCCCTCCCTGCTCAAAGGCCATAAGCAACGGGAGCACAGGCCTACATTTCAACAGCCCTTTCACCAGTAATTGTTGATAGTCTCCATAGAGTGAAAGATGATTTAACAATATATGCAAAAGAAACAAGGTAATGGGTGTTGAGTGTAAACATGTGAATGCACATTTTTCTATAGTGGACATTACACAGCCCTTTACATATGACATTTAGGTTTTTCTCCAGGGAATTTTAATAGGTGGAATATTATGTTAACCTTTGCTAAGGTGAACTCCTCTGGAATTTGCATTTTAAAATACTGAATGTCTACCCCATCAGCAGTGGAGTTTATTGTGTATCCTCACACTGACACAATACAAACATTTAAGCCCTTGTACGTATGTTAAGCCAAGGTGTTTGTGGGTAAAAGATAGAGGACGTAATTATCAAGTGAAAATTCAATTACATGTACCAATGTTTTAATATGTTAGTAATGAGTTGTGAAATACATCAGTTAAAATATGTTAAAAATCAGAATCTGAAACCTATTTTTAAAAGCAAATGGTGTAGATAATCTCCCGATATGTAACATCACATTCATGAGTGATTTTATGTACTGTATTTACGTAGAAATATGAGATCAAACAGTTTCCTTTTGTTAAAAAACATAAGAGAGCAAATGCACTTTAAGGCACAGTAATGTACACTTAGGAATTCCATTTAGGATCCTATCTTTACTGACTGGTGTTTCATCAGTGGCAAAATTGCCACGTATGCTTTATAAAGAAAAAGAAAACAGATTTTATAATACATAGACCAGTTACAGAGAAGACAAACAACACTTTCTTGTTGAGTTGTAGTTAAAGGGACTAGCTGGTTCACAATTTTTTGGGGGAAATTGGAGGGTGGGGTGGGGGGTCAAACATTCAAACATTAAATGATTAACTCATTTCATGTTGACAACCAAAATTTGGACATTTTTAGAGCAATTAATATATTAGCCTTAACCAATTTGTCCATCCCCACCTCCCATTCGCTACTCCTCTATATCCACTCAACAGAATTTTGTGAAACTTTCAGGGATTCTTTATTACACGATGCTGTTGTGCACCTCCTATTTTAAATTTTGATCTGAATGATTTTCGGAGAGTTGGGGGGTATCTCTCAGTGAGCCTTGCTCTCAGAATTCTAGTGTAATGGATGTGGATGAATCTCCATTTTTTGACAAACGATCGGCTTTCATGGTACAACCATATCAGTTTAAACCAGTTAGGAATATAGCACGGCAAGGGATTATACTGGTTCTTCATCAGAGGATGATCTTGCAGAAGAGCTTATGAATCAAGACCCCTTGGCCATCAGATACCGAAGTTTAACAAAAAGCTGCATGAATTTGTTTTTCCGCAACAAGCAGTTTTCCAGACCTTTTTCTAAAACCCTTGAGATATTGAACTGATTTTTTTGCATGCAGGTGTATATTGATGAGTTACAAATCAAGTTTGAGTTTTGTATTGGTTCATTGATTTTTGATGGAGTTGTGCCACTTTAACTTTGAAAAATTATTGTTATGACCAGTTTTCCTGACTTTTTATCCCCTCGCAACTAGTTGTGGAGGGGATATAGCATCGCTTCTGTGTGGATGTGTGTGTCCATGTGTGTGTATGTGTGTCCGGAACCTTGTAAACAAGATAGAAGCAAGGGCATTCATCAGAGAATCATAAAACCTTCCACAAATGTTTCCCATGGAGAAAGGATGAACCCTATTAATTTTCAAGGTCAAAGGTCAAGGTCACTGTGGACTATTGAATAAAATTCTTGTGAACAAGATAGAGGACACAGCATTCTTTAGAGAATCATCAAACCTTCTACAAAATGTCGCCCATGGAGAGAGGATGAACCCTATTGATTTTCAAGGTCAAAGGTCAAGGTCACTCTTGACTATTACCAAAAATCATTGTGAATAAGATAGAAGAAACAGCATTTATCAGAGAATCATCAAACCTTCCACCGATGTTCCCCACGAAGAGTTATGTTCTCTATTGATTTTCAAGGTCAAAGGTCACTATTGACTATCGTTTTAAAATCTTGTGTTGCGAGGGGATGCTATGCTTGCATTGCCTTGTTTCTAAACGCTTTGAGATATTGAACTTATTTTCTAAGTATGCAGGTGTATATTAATGAGTTACAGATCAAGTTCGAGTTTAGTTTAGTTTTGGTTGGTTGATTTTTTATGACGTTGTGCCCCTTTAACTTTAAAAAAATACTGTTATGACCATTTTTCCAGACTTTTTTTCTAAATTCTTTGAGATATTCAACTGATTTTTGGTATGCAGGTGTATATTAACGAGTTACAGATCTAGTTCAAGTTTTGTTTTAATTCGTTAATTTTTGATGGAGTTGTGCCCCTTTAACTTTGAAAAACTGCCTTTTTGTCTTCAGATTGCCAATAATTTCTGTATTCTTGATGTGTATCTAAATGCTTTTCAAGATATTGAACTGCTTTCTTAACTAGAAATTTAGTTGACCATTGGATTTGGAAAATTACTGTTTTCAATTTTAACCTTACATTAAATTTCCTTCATTGGACTTACAGTCTGTGAAACATTTTACTTTACCTTTTTTCCGTGCATTCAGCATGCGGTCACCGTGCGTTCAGTCATTTTTCATTCATTGTTCAGCGTGCGGTCACCGTTCGCTCTGCGTGCGGTCACCGTGCGTGTGGTAAAGTAGAACGTTTCAGGGGGCAACGTTGTAGGCGGGGGCATTCGTGTTGCACCGGCCGACACATCTAGTTTGGGATATGTATTCTGGATTTATTCATACTTTGAAAAGCTTCTTCCTTATATATCTAAAGTATGTGTAAAGGACTGTGGGTGACCTCAGGTAATTCGCTGATAGCTATTATTATGGTGTTAAATTATAGCATGTTCACGTTAAATATGCACTTGTTACCAATAGTTAATTTTTATCTTTTTGAGCTTATTGATAAATTCTCAGCTAGCCTTGTAATATGCATGTGCTGAAACTTTGGGATGTAAGAAAGGCCCCATGATACTTTCCAAAAATAAAGTGTTGCATGATCATAAGCTGATGTCACGGGTATTTACCATGTGGAAAATGTATGATACTTTGCTGGCAGTCAACATCAGGGAAGTATTGTTTTGGTGTTTAACCATTACCGTTACTATTATATTTAGGAGTAATTTCACGCCAAATTATAGTGCATTAAATTTTGCTATGGAAGCCCTTAACAAAATTGTGTGGCAATCTGAATCATTTCACTAGAGATATACACGTTAAAACCTTTCTTTTTTTCTTTTTAAAGGCATAACATTATGAACAGACTGTATGCAGGCTTATTTACAACAAAGACGGGATGATATATACCGTCAATAAACTGATTTTTAAAAAAAATTGTGTAGAAACTTGAGAGGAGAATTTTGAATCTTTCATACTTCCTCATTCACTGAGATTGTCACTGTAAGAAGGGCTGTCTGGCATATTCTGTTATACCCATAGGTTACATTGGCCATCATGAACNATGAGATTGTCACTGTAAGAATTAAGGGCTGTCTGGCATATTCTGTCATACCCATAGGTTACATTGGCCATCATGAAC
>CAJDSM010026230.1:14021-27183 GCA_903981925.1 Ostrea lurida | reverse complement strand
GGATGGTGATGAGTAGAGCGACAGCTTGCACCATTGTGTACCATCGTGACCATGATATAGTGCAAATTAAATGTGTGTTCGCCAACTCCCTTTTATACATTCGTTAAGACGGTTAACACAGCAGTTGGTTATCTGTCGATTAGATAGGGCGCTTGAGATCCGCTGAAGACACCGTCTGTGGAATTGTGCTTAGTCTCCTAGGAACTCCTTTGTTTTGTTTCGTATGCCAACAGTCCGTCAAAGAAGTCAGCACTTCCACTTTAGCTAATACAAAGGAATTGTTAACACATATACTTTTGACTTATATTGATAGATAAGATTACATTAATTTTTTTATATTTTAAATGTATAATCTATATTTTTTTTTATCACAGTATAAGCTAGACAAATCTGTCACTAGTCTGTTATTGTTATTTTGACAAGTCACAGACAAATCAGAGTGATATAGAACCGACCATTTAATAGGCGAAGCGAAGGCTAAACAGGATGTCAATAACTGTGGCTGCAAAAACAATAAAACGACAACACAACGCGTTTACTAATGTCGCACGTAAGGTTGATCAAGTGCTGAGTATATGAGGGTGCCTCCCAAAACAATCAAAAATTGTGTATAGGTTTATTGCTCTATCAGCCCAAGCATAGAGATAAACCCTAAGGTCAACTTTTCAAGTCCATAATTAGCCAAGGGACTCATGAGAGTCTCACGCCTGTATACTATAATTAACATAAACGCTTTTGTGACTGTGACCTAATATTTCAGCTGGTACTCTGGTTGATCTAAAAAGCTCTAATTTTTAGTGTAATCTTTTCAAACGTCCATGGAGAATATTATTCCATTTGTTTCTCCATATGAACGTCAGTATTACTTAATGCGAAGTTTGCACACATTCTTATATGTATTTAAAATTTTTGGGTCATAAAGATAATACATATTCTACTTTCACATCATTTTAAAACCGCGCACACACTCTCTTTCATTGATCACTCAAATACATCCATAAATTGTAACATTTCTTCTAATTCGTATCGTCATCTGGAATATAGTCCTTTTGTTGCTATCTAGAAATGGAGTTATCGTTATAATTACGAGTAAAGTAATCATATTTTTTTTATTGTTAACAATGTAAATGCTTGCGAAAGCCTTAACCGAAACGTGTGATGTTATGTTGATTTGCCACAGCGAACGATTAACAAAAGAATTACTTGGATTAACGCCAGAACCACTAATCACCTACACAAACACAATAACACGACCAAACTTTACAGAAGACATACTTGGTTAGGAACACCAACCTGATATTGTCTAATACATTAACAAACTAAATTCTATTACAACAAATTATATTTGATCTAGTCAAGACATTGAGCGAAAATAAACTCTACTAATTAGAATATAAGAAGAAACCACAAGTATACATAAAAAATCAGAAACTGGGAGCACCGTGCTTAACCTGAGTCATAGACTCGAGGCCTGCAGTGTGTATTTTTCACAAGTGTTCTGACGAGTGCAAGAAACAGATGCTCACCATAATTGGTTCTTCCATTTAATTATTTTGTAAATCTTAGTGGCCTTAACGAATATACATCATCTCAGTAATATACTAATACTACTCGTGCGAAACGCGATATACACGAGAGAGAGAGATTTACACAAAAATTTAATTATATATGTATGCAAATATTTCATTCATAGCTTAAGGCATTAATTATTAAACATGCCTAAGTGAACAAACCGTGTTGATCTGACCTGTGCTTAGCACTTCGAGACTCAGAGATATAGATTTTTTGCTTCATTAATATAGAGGGTATTAGATTTAAATAACTACTATCTTTATATATAAGGACACAGGGAGCAGAGTGAGTTCGAAATATTAATTACCGAATATGCAATCAACCACATCGCAAAGTAGACAACAACAGCTCAAAAAACGTCTTTTTGCTATAGTATAAACATTTAAATGTTTGCGATAAATAGGGCTATCAGACATCATAGAAGAAATATTATTATTACAGTTATAGTATGTTCATCATATTAAGCTAACTATCTACAGAAAATAGTCTAATACAGCTATAAGCTACATTTTGTTTTATTATCTAGGTATGAGCAAAGAGTAAGACTTCATCTACATAGTTATTACAGATAACTTAAGTAAAATCTAACCAACAAGAGATCTTACCTGCGTAGTCTATTCCTTGTAGTACACAACTAAGTAGGGAAGTACATGTATACGAGTCTTATGAAAAAAATCTATATAATTTATAGTAATCATATTAAAAATAATCAATAATGTGCAACAGTTACCCATTAACAGACCACCAGGATCACACCTATTCACTGTAAAATATCAAACATTATTACGGCTAACCACAGTTCGGCAAATCAACACAATGCTTTTCCGACTGATAACCTCGTCCCGCCTTTACTGAATGCAAGTTAGAGTCTTCTGATAAAGAATCTAGTCAACTAATGACTATTCCCCAATGGTACACCAAGCGTCTTCGAAGCCTTCGGTTAGTGCCAACTAGTTTATTGCTTTGAGTACGTCTATTTATAGCCTAACATACATCGATTTGGGAACCGGCCGAAAAATACAACTTACTAATTTTTTCTAAGGGGAAAGATTAATTAATGTCGTTGACACAGCGATAACTTCGCAAGTTTGGAATGAGCGCGGCACGTCATAATCCTTTGCGTTTGTATACCTCGTACAAAGCGAACGCATAACGTCGAGAGCAAATATATGGGTAGGTGAAAACGTGTCTGCACATAACGGCATAGTCAATGCGATCTCATAGCCATCTCCTTGGTAATGTACTCGAGACCAATATGGAATAATTAGAAAATATGTATAATCAGTAAAACTTAGATGATTGTTATCTTACAATATCCGTACAAATTCAGCAAATATATATGTTAATTTAGCGGCTACATTTTTTTCTACAATCTACATTTGGCGGATTACATACAATATTAAATATAACACACATTATACACGCATCTACTAATTTAAGCGGGCCACAGGAGTTATTAGATAGAAAAATCTGATAAATAATGTAATTAATTTCTGTTGACTGTCTTATAAAATAAAAAAATTAATTTTAATTTGTACAATAATCCATACATAATTAAATAGTTAGGTAATGGCATTTGAAATTACTTGTGGTTAAGAAAAGAATTACATATAACTACATTTAACATTACAAACTAGGGATACTAAGATGTAAAACACCCTATAAACCAATGCATATCTAACATATTTTAACACTCGGATAAAATATGACAGATCGTATTAGCAAACTAGAGAATAAGAATCCGTTAGAATTCATCACGTCTGTCCAATAAGAGTAGGTCATAAAGTATGGCCTATTAATGTATATATGACATACAAGGTAACATAGTAAGATTGTTTCTAGCAGATCTAGGAGGACTTATTTATTTTTTGTCCTTAAATGCACAGTTATTTAAATGGCATAGGACAAAAACATATTAAAACACGAGAAACATGATAATGGTTCTTTCTAGTATGACGGTGTATGTGTATTTGTTATGGTTAGTGTGAGATGATTCCTAAGTGAAAAGTATATAAGAATCTGAAAGTCTTATCATTAAATTTTTTCTGAGGGTGAGTGCAGCGTATCAACCCAGAGAGATTTTAGAAACGGTAAACAACTCTAATCCAACCCTCGCTGACAAGCACAATCTTGCGAAATCTGAAAGCTGGAGTTTACGTCATAATAAATCGTTCGGCAGTGATCACAACGATCCTTATTTTCCACTGAAGTCTAGGGATCTTCCTCAGCTAATATAATAAAATACCCATAGAAACCATTGTTATTTTCATTCCTAGTGCGGTTTGAGGATAACACACTGACGAATCGGTATTTACGATGTTTTTTTTAGGGTCATGTCAATAGATTTTTATTTTCTGTCAGTTTTGTACTTCTGAGCGTACAGCCGGAAGATTTTGTTTATAGTTATTTTCACATTTAATTGTATTATCACTGGCCATTAATAACTGACATGCGTGGTTCACCCTTTAGTTTTTGGCGGTCAAGTGTTTTGTCGGTATTCGGTTTTAAATGCTATTTAAGTGAAACTCCTCGTTCGCTTTAATTATTTTAAAATACAACATTTGTTTTTTAGAATTTTATTGGTTTCAACAGACGTGATTTTATGCCTGTCTACGTTCTGTGAAACAATTGCTGCGGGATATACAGATTGGGCAGGAACCGCGCGCTTCGGTTGCTTTTTTTTTAATTTTTTTTGTTTCAACACAATAAGTTCTTATACTCTTTTCTTGTATGTGAGTAGTTTAATTTACGCATTCGGATATCATCGATTTAATTCCCGCCAACAGCTTGTATAAAGTTTTTTTTTAATTTAAAGGTACTTATTAGGACAAAAAGAAACATCAAAAAAACTGTCATGCGCTATGCTTGCTTCATAGATAGGAGAATTATTTTCATTCGTAGAGTTTTTAACATTATAAAAAAAACTAATTTTGATAATGTAATGTGTTGCACGAAGCCTGAAAGGCTATATATTCACTCGTGCGGAGGGTCACAGATACATTCCTAGGAATTTATACTTTTTTTTCCTTATATAGCATTTGACTCTTCGGTAAACTTTCCAAAGAGAAGCGTAGCTACATGTACAGTTTACAAGATGCTATGCCCGTGTTTTTGTTTAATGCACTAATTTGTAGAGGGTGTTTTGTTAATTTGCCGGTTATAGTATTTCCTCTGTGCTCAAGTAAATCCTGAGCCATACTATTGTACTTAAAACATTCGTAAATCCACTGGATTGTCGTTACAAGAAAATAAAGAATTGCTAAATAAAAATTTGAAAAATACTTTTGACAGGGGTTCAAAACAACACGTCGTAGTTTGTTAAGGCATAGATTTTTTAGGTTTTTTGTTGTTGCAGGAATAATTATTCCTTCGTGCCCTAAAATTGTTGAAGCCATGCTTGTACGCCCCGTATCCGGAAATGTCGTTACAGTGCTAATAGAAAAAAAAAATATAGGTTTTTTTTCTTTTTTGCACATACTGTGCATTAGAAAACAAAAATATAATGACAGTTCCATGAAGAAATGACTGTACGGTTGTAATACAATTAGCATACTTTACGAAATACATGTACAGTATGCTTAAGCTGCAATATTTTCCATACAAATGTATACATGGTTGTTATATATTTATATCCATTGATGAATGTATATTGTTTTTTCTTACAACTATAAAATATTACGTGTATTGGTACATATTAATTTTTTAGTAAATGATTAAAATATCTAATCCAAGTGGAAAAAATATTCCGAAACATTCCGAAAGTGATGAATTCATTGCGTCACAGTGTGCGGTCTACCGTTCACATTGCGCCCGGTCGCGGTTGGTCGTCGGGTCGCGATCCACCAAATTGCGGTCACGTACGGCACTCATGCGTTCGCGCGTAACCGTGCGTGTGGTAAATAGTAAGAACGCTTCAGGACTGTAACCTGCATATCATCTACGAATAAGAATATAAGATTTATTTCGTTATCATTTAATTTTAATTAATCAACAACCAAAATTAATGTTCATAAGAAACAAATAAATAACACGATAGCTTTAACTTGTTGTTCAGGGTACGTGATCGAAATCAACCTACCATTCTTCAAAACAGGTGTTTTAACCATTGAGAATCGGGCGCTGACAAAAGGGTGATCCACGTTGAATAAAATAAATGATATGCATTGAAATGTTGTTTTGTTGTTGTTCGAGAGAGATTTATCAGGATGTGATATTATAAAGGCAAAAAAATAAAAAAAAATGAAGTGGTACATGATCACCTGAAAAAACATTAGGATCGGTAGGTCGAATTTTTATCTCTTTTTATATTACTATTATTTTTTGAATTTTAGATTTTATATCCATTTGTGTACTAATATTGCAACAATTCTGTCAACTGCTTGGATGTGTTATCTTGTCAAAAGTGATAAAAAAAAAATCCGCTAATAAGTCTCTGGAAGAGAGATAAAATTTTGGAAAATTACAAATTTTGGGAAAATTCAAAATTTGGGAAAATATACAAAAATTTCATATAAAAAGTGTAGGATGAAAAGATAGGGTTACCTCGGATGACAGTAAACACACATATTTTTTGTTTTGGCTAATTGAGGCCCACCTCTCTCTACAGAACGCTCTCATTTGTGATTTGCGACTAGTTAATGCGATTTAACTAACTGTGTTTTGAGTCAAAAAATAAAAGCATATACAAGATGCTAGTTTGCAGTTTATAAAATATAGTTTCTATTTTTAGACTTCTATTATATAGCATGGGATCTTGGACGGAGTCCACGGGAAAGAAATCCAACGAGGTTCTTACAGATCGGATCCAGCGACACTAGTATCCGACTGCTGAGGTATCGAAGCGGTGCATCCAACACCGCGCCAAACCACCGCAAACGACGCGACGCACGCTCCGGACTGTCAAGGAAGCCGCAGAGAATCCCTGTCCGGAATCCAGCCGCTTGCGTCGTTCCAGGTCCTCTAGAATCGTGTATATGATTGTCATTGCTAATAATTCATGACTGCCTGTTTGTAAGGCATAGTAACATTAGTCATTAATTTCTGTCCAGAACCTGTGTCAGTTTCGACAACTGGTTGTATATACAGCCTCCATGAATTTTGCTGGGAATATAACTAAGGCCTGCATAATGGCTAATGATAAAAAAGTTTCTAGATTCTCTTCCAAGTTTCTTGAAAAATTCAACACAGGTGGGGGGGGGGGGGGGGGGGGGGGGCAAATTTTATTTTAATGGAAAATTGTGCGAAGTTGTGATACGAGTGAACCCTATTTTGAGACAGATTGACTCAAAGATACTGCAAAATAACTTCGGGATATTTGGTTTTAAAAAAATAAATGGTGCAGAGCAGAAAATTGCGGGCAGGGCAAGACATGGATAATAACACCACCTAGGAGATTTTATGGCCTAGAGTCAAACTTTCAGATTGGACTAATCAGGAAATGACAATTTCTGTAAAGTCAGATAAAAAGCTCTCGTGAGATTTTATTTAAATTTCAATTATTTGTCATGAAATGTTAGTGTCTTAACAAGGCCAGTGTTCTGATTTTTGACGTATAAGTCTGCTCTCACTTTATGTCAGGGCCGCGGGTTTTAATTGCTGTGGCTAAGTGTGAAGTGAAGCATTGATGGACTTTAACCTGCACTATATGGTTGCTTTTTATGGAACCTGCATTATGATTCAGGTTAGCTTTTTATGGAACTCAATGCTTTTGAACCTGCAGATTGATGCGCATAGTGGTATTAAGGCCTATATAGGTTACTTCACCTGATTATGTGTATTTAACTAAGATGTGCCCTGAGAGCCTGGATGTGGTTCTTCAGGCAGACAGACAAACTGCTACAAGCAACCATCAAAACGACGTCCCAGAATGATGGATCCAGGACATTGCACGCTCACGCATCTCATCGTCAGGGAAGAAGGGAACCAGGAAGTTTACAGATGAACGAAGTCGTTAGAACAGAGTTAATAAGCGCTCGTCTAAAAACGAAAGGTTCAAATAAGGTTGTCTAGAGCTGAGTTCAATAAGGTTCTCTAGAAGCAGAGTTAAATAAAGGTCATCTACGAAACAGAGTCTAATAAGTCGCTAGAATACAGAGTTTCAATAAGTCGTCTAGAAACAGAGTTCATATAAGCTTAGATATATAATCATTAAAACGTGTACCAATTTTTGATGCACCAGATGCGCATTTCGACAAAATACCCAGACTGAAAATGGTGATGTAACGAAACAGATTTCAATAAGATGTAGATATAGCACATCAACACTGAAAATATCAATATATTGACACAGGATTTATCAAATTTCTTTCTATTTTTGGTAAAGAGTACTCTTCCCTTTTGACAGAGATGAATATTTTCCCTTTTACAGATAAAACATTTTCCTACAAATGTCAAAAACTACTAACGTAAACTATTTTTAACAAAAGATTGTTTATAACAAACTTCCAAATTGTCTCTTTAATTTTTGTGTGATTATCAGAATCCAATGATATAGACAACAGCGATCTGTCAAATACACGTTGTATGTGAGACTGCGTCTGATGTTCCTCCTAGGAACTCATGCCTGCATACTCAATGAAATGGGTAGTATTGTAAAGTGGAGAAATATTTACTCGGTTTTTTTCCCCCGCTATGTTTGTGATTAGAGTAACGATTCCGAAAATAAAACCATCGCAAAGTACAGTTCAAAGTATTTGGGGGGTATGATTCAAGCTCAGTCTATTTGATATCCGCGAAATAAAATACCAAATGATAAAAATTGCGAAATGTTAGTCCCGCAAAATTTAAGCCTTTTACAGTAATTTTTAATACATGGATAAAATCCTGTGACACGTTACAAAACTTGAAGATGTATGAATACAGGAAATGGTGTATTGAGCTGGAGTTAAGGAGAATTCCTGACTACGCATGATTAAGTACATTTAAAATGGCGGCCATTTGTACTGTTGATTATCGTTGACAGGTCCAGTGACGGCCATTTGTACTGTTGATATCAATTGACAGGTCCAGTTGGCGCCATTTGTACTGTTGATATCGTTGACCATGTCCAGTGGCGACCGATTGTAACTGTTGATATCGTTGACAGGTCCAGTTGCGGACATTTGTACTGTTGATATCGTGACAGGTCCCAGTGGCGGCCATTTGTACTGTAGATATGGACATGTCCAGTGGCGAGCCATTATGTACTGTTGATATCGATGACATGTCCAGTTGACGGTCATTTGTTCTGTTTGATATCGTTGAGGGTCCAGTGGCGGCCCATTGTATGGTGGTGGAGTATCGTTGACAGTCCAGTGATGGCCATTTGTACTTGCTGATTTATCGTTTGACAGGTTCCCCAGTGCGACCTTTTGTACTGTTGATATTAGTCTGACAGGTCCAGTGGCGCCCCACCACTTTGTACGTGATATCGTTTGACAGGTCCAAGTGACGGCCATTGTACTGTTGATATCGTTGACAGGTTCCAGCTTGACGGCATTCTGTTTACTGTTGATACGTTGACATTGTTTCAGTTGGTGACCATTTGTTACTGTTTGATATCGTTGACAGGTCCTGGATGAGTGCAGAGAAGAACAAACAGGGTACAGCGGCTGTGTTGATGCGACTCTCCCCGGACGAGGCCAAATTAACAAATGACCTTAAATCCCAAAAGGTCATGTACTTTATTAACTTTTTTATCCCTATACCTCAGACCTATCTTTTCTTCTGTTAAATGTTACGTGATAAATTTTACTATTTACCTGGATAACACTACTCGTTGGAAATTAGTTTTGAGAATTATTTGCCCTAAAGAATTAGACTAAGTCTGGAAACTATTACAGCGTGCTACGTACGCTTTCTCCCTGCGTTTTCTTTTTTTCGGAAGATCTCTAAGTGTATACCACAATTTGTTACGTCAAAGTCCCGATAATAGTTTACCACTGAAATGCATCTTTTCTTTGGTTTCACTTTGGTATCATAAATACATCATTTATAGCACTGGCCAATTCGGGACCAATAAGCAAGTTTATTGATCCCCGAGACAGCAACTATTTTCCGGAGGCGCAGCCCTTGAGAAATTGTTTGCTGTCTTAGGCGACAATTAAACTTGCTAATTGTCCTCCATAGCCAGTAAATAGGTTATATCAATATCGCCCTGTTAGTAACAGTAACTTTATATTGCCCTTTTTGTAAATTGTTTCAAGTCTGTACTGCTTATATCACCCTCTTGTAAATTTGTAACTGTATATTGCCCTGTTTGTAATTATAACTTTATCCTTGTTTGTAACTTGATAACCTGTATATTCCGGCATTGTCTGTAATTTGTAACTAATATCGCCCTTGTTGTAATTGTTAATTTTATATTTCACCCAGTTGTAAACCTTGTAACTTTTATTATCCGCCTGTTTTGTAATTATGACTTCCATATCACCCTGTCATGCTTAGTATTCAGTATTATTGACTGCCGGATATTAATGGTCACGGAAATTAAAATGGTACATGTCTTCACCATTTGAATTTTTTCAGGGTGGAAAATCCGCAAAGGTGGAAGAGGCCAAGGTGAAAATTACCAGAAATCCGCCAAGCCCCGGGCTCCACCGCTGGTGCACAACCGACTTACGTCCTGTCGCTACGCGAAGGTCAGCTCGTGTCAGGGGACGGCTACCTAACGAGGACACTGGCCAGCTTTCTAGACTTACCCACCAGACATCGCAGGAAATTCCTCGTACAGCAATGTGTATTAAAAGGGCGAAGTCACAGCTCATTCTGTGAAATTCCTTATTCTCACCCCGAATTCATCCTTATCCCTTCCGGATTATAATTAAAAAAAAATATCCAATAGAGTAATATTTTACAACTCGGAAGACTCGCATGTTTTTTCACCAAGTTACACTATTACCCTATATTCTCATTAATAAATTGATTTTGTATCCCTAGAAGCCATAAAATTTCAAATAGGACATTAATTTTAAAAGATCATCATATTGTTTTTAGATTTGGAAAATAAAATCATTAAACTTTAACAGAAAATGACTAGTACGAGGTTCATTTGGATTCATTTTTTGATTCGATTAATAATCATTGTTTGGACAAAATGAGGCTGTTATACTATCACTATAATACGGTGAAAATTTAGCGTTTTGTTAGTGTTGCTTTAGATTATGCAAGTTGGTCTCCTAAGATTGCTCCTTTTTTGTCGTCAACTTACTTGCAATCAAACCAGTATTAGATAAATTATTCTCACTCGCATAACATTCGTCCGGGGAAATTGGAGGGCTCGCTTTCCTATTGTAGCAAAGAGGATCCTGCTGCCATACCAGAGCCTTACTAGATTGTATCCAATGAAGCGTGTTGTGAAATCATTCAGAGCACTCGCGAAGCCGTTTCGTAAAAATCAAATCCTGAGAAAGAGTACGAAGGCGAGGACTTTGTGACCACGTTTAGGTATATTCCCGAGCAAACATTCAACTTCTGGCCAAAATACAGGGAGTACCATGCCGCAACAGAAATTTAAACAAAAAAAAAAAACAATGAAAGTAAAACTGTGACTCAATCTTTATCGTAGGTATGTTTGTAAATTTGCTGTGGGCACATGAATTGTTTGGTGTTTTGACTTGGCGGTGTTTATTTTAGACCCGTCTTGTAGATGCGCCGAGGCGCGTTCACCACAAATTTTCTCGTGACTTTGAGCCCTGTTGCTGTTTGACTCGTTTCCCTGAGTTAAGGAAGCATGGCACATATCTGACATAACAGTTTTTCAAACGAAAATATGCCATTCTTGCAAAAATGAAATCTGACAGAAATATATACTCTATCCCTTTTTGAATTCTTTAATTGTGTAGTAATTTCAGATTAAGATTTCATGCTGGCAATTTGTAAGTTATATAATATAAAGGGGAAATATTCACATGGAGTTTTTTCTATTTTCAATACATTGACGGATCGCTAAAAAATAAAAACCTTAATTCGCGAATCCCTGTTTCGAAGTTTTTTGGCTGGTATTTGATTCTAGCTCTCAGTCTATCTATCATCCGCAAGATTTAAACCATTGTGAAATACCAAACGATAAAAATCGTGAAATTTTAGCCCCCTTTACAGTATTCGATTCCATAGCAGAGATTTAATTGTCATGATGAATTTAACCAGTGTGTTATTCTTCATTAAAGTATGCCAGTAAATGGGGCACATTATTTTTGACCTGTTCTGTCTGTACACTGCTATGATTTTGGTCTTGTTAGATTTAACTTCACAAGATATGACACTTTCGGGTCTGACCTTTACAAGCAGAAGTCGAAAGTCATAAACCTCAAGGTTGAAGGTTAAATTTATCATGACGGGAGGGCAATCAGAACTCCTTAAATATCTCACAGCCTTGATATATACCTCGGATGTAATACGATGACATGCACGAGTGACTTTGATGCTTTGTTAACTATGACATCAAAACTTACATTAGATAACATGGTACAGTAGGCTGTGATGTCATTGTTATAAATTCATCAAATTCACTCGTGGATGCCATTGTCTTGCATCTGAAATGTATTTCAAATACATGAGAGAACCAAGGAATTATGTCTCCCCCCCCCTTCTCTCCCTTTCTCCTTCGCCGCCCCCACTTTGTGTGTTGGTGAGCCCATTGTTTTGGCCTGTCTTGAGTGTCCATTTTGTCTGTCACAAAATTTGTCATGCGCAATCAACCTCTTCGAGGCCTGATTCTGATATTAAGAGGACTTAAACTGATAATTAGCGAGCATCAGATGTGAGTTTTGCATATAGATCTCTCTAATTTTTGTAGTGTGAAATTATGCCGTTTGAACTTAGAAATTTGTCTGAAGGGTCCTCGATGAAATAACCTTGTCAGTGCTAACTATCTCTCTGATAACTGAGGCTGAACTTTGGGCAGTGCCGATTTAAGAAACGTGTGATAGTGCAAGCAAGGACATCCAATGGTAGGTTGGTGTGACGATATTATCATAGGCAGAATTTTGTATTCCTCTAAATTTTGTTGAAATAGATGCCCATTTCTTGAACCTTCCAGGAATTGTCGCCAAAAATTCTCAACACAATTTTCTTTTAGAATTACTCATCTTACATTCTTTGGGTGTGGAGTAGGGCGGGAAGACATATGTTTTTGCCCCAAAATAAACAAACTTTTAATTTCCCATTTTTTAAGTTTGGCAAGGACGTAGGTGTTTCACAATGACATCTAGTTCTATGCAATTTTCACAGTTGTAGAATCAAAATTTGTTGCAAATCTAGCAGCATTTTAATAGATGAAGATGTTGAGTACAAATTACCTTATTGATGGAGACGCTAGAAAGTCATGTGATCTATAATTTACTAACTGCAGTTCAGAGAAGATCGAGCCCGTCGTGTTTGACTTCGGTAGTACGCTGTTAGCCGATTACCAGGGAATTCTAGAAATCAACAAACTGGCCCTCAACGACATGACCATAGCGGACATACAGACAAGGTCAGTGCAGGATTGTTTGAAAATTGTGGGGAGAGAGAGACCAAGAAGCGAATTCTACACAGATCAAGATTTTTCTGTTCATTTTGCTCCGCATTATTACCTTTAGAGATCATGGCACCAACTGTGAAAGAAATTTTA
>CAJDSM010026230.1:62-13916 GCA_903981925.1 Ostrea lurida | reverse complement strand
CGAGTTGCAAGAAGGGTGTTGCTGACTTGTACCATGGGATGTAACCTGTTCATTGCAAGGATGTGGCAAACTTGCAGTGGCAATGTGGCAGATCTGTTGCAAGGATGTAGCAGATTTGTTGCAAGACATTTTGAAAAGGATTCACATTTTGTCGTGTCATTTATGGGTTTTCTATTTTTTTTTCTTTTTTATGTGTGTGAGAAACAGCTGAACTTTGCTTCATTGCGATGGACTCTCACTCTGTATTGGTAACCCAGCTTCTCTGTCTTCTGACTTGATCTAATGTCAGTGTTGAAAGGGGTTGTCACTGCCATTCCAGAGCAGCCAACCCTCACAATGTTGGCGTAAGGCTTACGATTTTTGGTCTGAAAATACGCCTTACGATTTCACTATTTATCTTCAGATTTTCGTTCATCTGACATCCCGAAATTTTCAGAGCCATCCGTGTTTGGTTTTAACTGTTATGACAAACAAGCCGTAGTCATTACTGCGTTTGTTTGCATAGTCGATACACATTATTTTACGATAGTGTTGAAAGAGGTTGGCACTGCCATTCAATGCTGCAGTTTCCGAGAATAAAAATAAATGACATACGGATGCTTTGTGGTTGGATTTAAGTTTGCACAGTATTGATGATATCAATGTACAATTTTACCCAGGGGAAAGTTTATTTAAACACAAAAAACAGTAAAAAAAAATTGCTTTTTTTTTTTTTTATCGAAAAACTTTCATTACAAACAGAGGTATTATGGTGTAAAAACACTAGTGCATCACTCTCAATTACAAACCCAATCAGTCAATTAATTTCAATCACGTTAATTACTGGTATTCTGAATATTTAAAAAAAAAGAGAAGGAAATGTATATTGAAAGGATCATGATAAAACGCATGTTTAGACACTCAAAGATGAAATCTTTATAACGAAGATACAGTGAAAAAAAACTTCGAGCAAAAACTTGGCGCTTAGTCCGCATGGGATAGAAATCCTAGCTCCATGTAACACATTGCAAATTGGGGAGATTTTGTGCGAATTACATGTAAAATGTGACCAAAAGGGCGATAGAATGATAAAAAAAATGTTATCAGGATATAGATACTGCTCTATTAAACAAACCAAAGTAGCAAAGAGATTAAAAGACAGGAAAATGTGGGATTAAATCATCAATTTCAATGTTGTAGACGTACTCATGAAATGCGATTAAGGTGGCCCACTACATCTGGGAAAAGTTTCTCAAAACAGCTCGATAATGATTTAATTATGAAAGATGTGATGATATACTGTAGAAGCACAAATATTCGCCGGTTAAAATTTCGTTTTTTGATTCCCAAAAAAATTCGTCGGATTTAATTTCGTCATTCAGACCGCTCTGTATATCAACAGTTGGAATAAAAATTCGTTATGATTTATTTCGTTGATTATGCTACCAACAAAATTAATGAAATTTAATCCATGACGAATTTTGTGTTTCTACAGTATATATAATTATACATGTGAAAATGGTGGAAATATGAAATTTGAATAGAAAACATGATTTTCAAAAATTTCTCGCAGTAAATATGAATAAAAGTCCTGGCAGATTCGAACTCAGGACCTGCGGATTACCAAACCGATGCTTTACCTACTGAGCTATGAAGTTAGACGATCAAACTGATCGAAACAATTATTTCACAACTATTTAAATCGCCATCTTGTGACGTGTTATAAAGAGTACAAGCTTTAGTGTAGTGGGCTACCTTAAAGTGTTTGAATTAAGTACAGGTTTCTGAAATTCGGTGACAAGTTTGATTGATCAAGATATATTACAACACTCCCACTGCCATAGTTTTGGTAGCAATATGGTATTTTATGAGAAATTGATTCTGTACTCGCTGTTACAGTATTTTCTCTGCTTTGGAGTGGAGCAGTCCTCATAACTCTTGTAGTGGGCGGTGTATGTGATGTGTACGAAACTTTTTAGATATTTTATAAATTCATGTTTGAATGTTATGGTGAAGAAATAAGCAACAAATTTTTTGTAGCAGAAATCGATACGTATAACATTGTGACTTCATTAAAGCTCGAGCCCAGTGGGCTTACATTAGGTTTTCAGTACCCCTTGCTTGCCGTAAGAGGCGATTAAGGTGTGCACAATAAAGTCCTTCCCTGCTCAAAGGTCATAAGTGCCAGGCAAATTTTACAGCCTTCACTGGCAGTTTGAAGACGTCTCATATGAGTGAAAAATTCTCAAGTCGGAGACTTGGGAAAAATACCCGGGTTGAGATATCAACAATCGATCTTGAAACATTTTTTTTAATGGAAATATTTGATGCATCATATTGGTTTTACAATTATAAACAACAACCGTTGTCTCTCTTATGTTCAATACAAGTTATAAATTAATAATAATGGATTTCAAAGACAAGCATTTTCGTTTTTTATATATAAAACATCCCATCAAATTCAAAACTTGTTTAAAATTAAAATAATTGTGCAAATTGTATGCTTGTACACTTATCGACCGATTCGAGATAAGCCAGGTTTAATAGGCATGGACCATTGAAAATACTTTGACATAAGCGGGGTATTCGAGATAACCGTGTTCGAGATATCAGGAGTTTTTTCAAATCATTTATATTAGGGAAACGGCTGGGACCGCCGCTCGACTTTGATAGTGGAGTATCGAGATAACCATGTTCGAGATAAAGGTATTATACTGTACACCAAACAACCAACAACCAATGTTTATAAGGATAGAAGTTTACTTCGCAAAGTCTTTGTAATTGGTTTCTAGCATAACTTCATGAAAACTCTATTTATAAACTGCATCAGCTGTTAAATTGATTTCGAATGCATGTTCCTCTTATCCGAAACAGAGTAATCAAAAAGTCTTTGATTGTAGAGTTATTCTCTTTATAGCATAATTTTTTTCTTTTTAATTGTTGGTTTTGTGGACAAAAGTTGTACAGAAATATAATTACTGACACAAGAATAAGCATTATCTGTTTTTGTTTGAATTTGGAGATTGATAAACACAGTACAGGAGTAATGCACAAACATTTGATATATTTAATTACCAAACTCCAAAATATGCTTCATTTTTTCATAAGAAGAAAACGTACCTTTGTTATGAATTGTAAATTTTGGTAGATTGTTGAGATTAAATCTCATGAAATATTTGGCACCTCTTTGTGGGTAAAAATTGTACAGATCTAGCACGTGAGAAAGGTAAACATGTTGGCCATTTTGTATTAGAATCACAAAAAAGGAAAAATACCTTTGTTTTCTAGATGAATGATTAATTGTGAGTGATTGTTTTTTTTATGAGTACTGTAAAAGTGGTATTTACGCGTGGGGAAATTTACGGTCACGTAAACACAGGTGTGAATTATTGAGTTTAACTGTAACACTACTGATGACAGTCACTTACACAGTGTGGGATTAATGGTTTAACTGTACACTACTGATGAAGTCCTCCTTACACAGGTGGGATTAATGGTTTAACTGTAAACACTGATGACAGTCCTCTTACACAGGTGGGATTAATGAGTTAAACTGTAACACTACTGATGACAGTCCTCCTTACACAGGTGGAGATTATGAGGTTTAACTGTAACACTACTGATGCAGTCCACTTACACATGTGTGGATTAATGAGGTTTTAACTGTAACACATAGATGACAGTCTTACACAGGTGTGAGGTTAATGAGGTTTAACTGTAACACTACTGATGACAGTCTTTACACAGGTGTAGGATTAATGGAGGTTTAACTGTAACACTACTGATGACAGTCCTCCTTACACAGTTGGGAGATTATTGAGTTTAACTGTAACACACTGACTGTAGTTCCTCTTAAACAGGGTGGGATTAATGAGGTTTAACTTAACACTACTGATAAGTCCCTCCTTACACAGGTGTGGGATTAATGAGGTTTAACTGTAACACTACTGATGATAGTCTCCTTACACAGGTGTGGGATTAATGAGGTTTAACTGTAACACTACTGATAAGTCCTCTTACACAGGTGTGGGATTATTGAGGTTTAACTGTAACACTACTGTAAGCAGTCCTCTTACACAGGTGTGGGATTATGAGGTTTAACTGTAACTACTGATGACAGTCCTCCTTCACAGGTGTGGATTAATGAGGTTTAACTGTACACTACTGATGACAGTCCTCCTTATAACAGGTGTGGGATTATTGAGGTTTAACTGTCACACTACTGATGAACAGTCCTCCTTAACAGGTGTGGATTATTAGTGTTAACTGTCAACACTGATGACAGTCCTCCTTACACAGGTGTGGAATTAATGAGGTTTAACTGTACACTACTGATGACATCTCTTACACAGTGTGTGGATTATTGAGGTTTAACTGTAACACTACTGATGACAGTCCTCCTTACACAGGTTGGGGATTATTGAGGTTTAACTGTAAACTACTGATGATAGTCTCCTTACACAGGTGTGGGATTATGAGGTTTAATGTAACACTACTGATGATAGTCCTCCTTACACAGGTGTGGATTAATATTATGAGGTTTAACTGTAACACTACTGATGATAGTCTCCTTACAACAGGTGTGGAGATTGAGGTTTAACTGTACACTACGATGACAGTCTCTACACAGGTGTGGGATTATGAGGTTTAACTGTCAACCTACTGAAGACAGTCTCCTTACACAGGTGTGGATTAATGAGGTTTAACTGTAACACTATGATGACAGTCTCCTTACACAGGTGTGGATTATGAGGTTTAACTGTAACACTACTGATGACAGTCCTCCTTACACAGGTTGGGATTATTGAGGTTTAACTGTACACTATGAGCAGCCTCCTTACACAGGTGTGGATTATTGAGGTTTAACTGTAACACTACTGATGACAGTCCTCTTACACAGTGTGAGATATTGAGGTTTAACTGTAACACTACTGATGACAGTCCTACTTACACAGGTGTGAGATTATTGAGGTTTAACTGTAACACTACTGATGACAGTCCTCCTTACACAGGTGTGGGATTATGAGGTTTAATGTAACACTACTGATGACAGTCTCTTACACAGGTGTGGGATTAATGAGGTTTAACTGTACACTACTGATGACAGTCCTCCTTACACAGGTGTGAGATTAATTGAGTTTAACTGTAACACTACTGATGAAGTCCTCCTTACACAGGTGTGAAATTATGAGTTTAACTGTAATACTGATGATAGTCCTCTTACACAGGTGTGAGATTATTGAGGTTTAACTGTAACTACTGATGACAGTCTCCTTACACAGGTGTGAGATTATTGAGGTTTAACTGTAAACACTGATGATAGTCCTACTTACACAGGTGTGAGATTATTGAGGTTTAACTGTAACACTACTGATGATCCTCCTTACACAGTGTGGGATATAATGAGGTTTAACTGTAACACTACTGATGACATCCTCCTTACCAGGTGTGGGATTAATGAGTTTAACTGTAACACTACTGATGACAGTCCTACATTACAGGTGTGGGATTATTGAGGTTTAACTGTCACATACTGATGATAGTCCTCCTTACAGGTGTGAGATTATTGAGTTTAACTGTAAACTACTGAATACAGTCCCTTACACAGGTGTGAGATTATTGAGGTTTAACTGTAAACTACTGATGAATAGTCCTACTTACACAGGTGTGGGTTAATGAGTTTAACTGTAACACTATGATGAATTCCTCTTACACAGTGTGGGATTAATGAGGTTTAACTGTAACACTACTGATGACGTCCTTACACAGTGTGGGATTAATGAGGTTTAACTGTAACATCTACTGATTACAGTCCTCCTTACACAGGTGTGGGATTATTGAGGTTTAACTGTAACATCTACTGATGACAGTCCTCCTTACACAGGGTGTGGATTATTGAGGTTTACTGTAACACTACTGATGACAGTCCTCCTTACACAGGTGTGGGATTAATGAGGTTTACATGTAACACTACTGATGACAGTCCTCTACACAGGTGTGGAGATTTATGAGTTTAACTGTAAACTACTGATGACAGTCTACTTAACAGGTTGGGATAATGAGGTTTAACTGTAAACTACTGATGACAGTCCTTTTACACAGGTGTGGATTAATGAGGTTTAACTGTAAACACTGATGACAGTCCTCCTTACACAGTGTGGGATTAATGAGGTTTAACTGTAACACTATACTGATGACAGTCCTCTTACACAGGTGTGGGATTAATCATTAATGAGTGTTAACTGTAACACTACTGATGATAGTCTCCTTACACGGTTGGGATTATTGGGTTTAACTGTAACACTACTGATGACAGTCCTCTTAACACAGGTGTGGAATTAATGAGGTTTAACTGTAACACTACTGATGACAGTCCTCTTACACAGTGTGGGATTAATGAGTTAATGTAACACTACTGATGACATCCTACTTACACAGGTGTGGGATTAATGAGGTTTAACTGTAACACTACTGATGACAGTCTTTACACAGGTGTGGGATTAATGAGTTTAAACTGTAACTACTATGACAGTCTCCTTACACAGGTGTGGATTTATATGAGGTTTACATGTAACACTACTGATGACAGTCCTCTTACACGGTGTGGGATTAATCATTATGAGGTTTAATGTAACACTACTGATGATAGTCCTCCTTACACAGGTGTGGGATTATTGAGGTTTAACTGTAACACTACTGATGAAGTCCTCTTACACAGGTGTGGGATTAATGAGGTTTAACTGTAACACTACTGATGACAGTCCTCTTACACAGGTGTGAGATTATATGAGGTTTAACGTAACACTACTGATGCATCCTCCTTAACAGTGTGGATTAATGAGGTTTAACTGTAACACTACTGATGACAGTCCTCCTTACACAGGTGTGGGATTAGAGGTTTAACTGTCACATATGATACAGTCCTCTTATACAGGTGTGGATATTGAGGTTAACTGTAACACTATGATGATATCTCCTTACACAGTGTGGATTATTGAGGTTTAACTGTAAACTACTGATGACAGTCCTCCTTATACAGGTGTGGGATTATTGAGGTTTAACGTAAACTACTGATGATAGTCCTCTTACACAGGTGGTGATTAATGAGGTTTACTGTAACACTATGATGATAGTCCTCCTTACACAGGTGTGGGATTAATGAGTTTACTGTAACACTACTGATGACAGTCCTTCTTAACAGGTGTGGGATATATTAATGAGGTTTAACTGTAAACATACTGATGATAGTCTCCTTACACAGGTGTAGAGAATTGAGGTTAACTGTCACACTACTGATGACAGTCTCCTTACACAGGTGTGGATTAATGAGGTTTAACTGTAACATACTGATGAACAGTCCTCCTTACACAGGTGTGGATTATGAGGTTTAACTGTAACACTACTGATGACAGTCCTTTACACAGGTGTGGGATTTTGAGGTTTAACTGTAACACTACTGATGACAGTCCTCCTTACACAGGTGTGGGATTAATGAGTTTAACTGTAACACTACTTATGATACAGTCCTCCTTACACAGGTGTGGGATTATTGAGGTTTAACTGTAAACTACTATGACAGTCCTCCTTACACAGGTGTGAGATTATGAGGTTTAACTGTAACACTACTGATGACAGTCCTACTTACACAGGTGTGAATTATTGAGGTTTAACTGTAAACTACTGATGATAGTCCTCCTTACACAGTGTGGGATTAATGAGGTTTAACTGTAACACTACTGATGACAGTCTCCTTCCAGGTGTGGGATTAATGAGGTTTAACTGTAACACTACTGATGACAGTCCTCCTTACACAGGTGTGGGATTAATGAGGTTTAACTGTAACTACTTGATAGTCCTCTTACACAGGTGTGGGATTAATCATTAATGAGGTTGTAACTGTAACACTTATGTGACCTCGCTGTCGCTAGTTCCGTTCCGTGTTCTTCTGCCACTCTCTGTGATATTGTAATGGCTGCAACTCGCCTGGGCTACAAAAAACCCAGAAAATAACCCACAAGACATAAAATAAAGTTCTACACAACTCGTTTCAGAATAAAGGAGTATGCCCATGAAGGGTGAAAATCATCCCTGTGAAATGGTCAAAATTAAAGTGAAGTATCAACAAATTATTTTGATTGGAAGATAAATTTATGGAAGCTTAAAAATATACTTCATTCTTTAGGAATTTTGCTATCACTGTTAAAAGGATCGCCCGCAGTCATAATTGTCTTCTAGGTGTGACGTCATATTGATGAAATCTCATATGCAAGATAAACTCTCGCATACATTCTCAGCTATTTCCGTAAAATATAAAGTTATAAGGTACGTTTTAGAAGAATAAATCTAGTTTATATTCTTAAGACAAATTATTTTTCTCAGAAAAGTATCGTATATTTATAGCCTTCTAAAACCTATTGATTTAGTTTTTTATACGATGTGTGTGAAGTTTTTTAAAATACCAAAAGCTTCATGACCTGTCAGAATTGGTAAAAATGAACTATGCTGTACATATAATAACAAGGATTCTGTGAGCTACTGCTCAGTAGCTGGCTCACTGAGATACCCCCCGGCTCTAAGGTACATGTAAAATATAGCTGCTACCTAGAGAATTTGTTCTATCTTTTGCTAAGGTTGATATAACAGTAAGGTGACTGCGAAAGGTCTGAAATTTAGTAAGTGCAGTATGGACTCCTAAATAAAGTGATATACCAAATATCAAGTGGCTGTGATACACAGTTTTAGAGAACAGTGTGATGAAAATATTTGATTCGGCAAATGGAATATTGATGAAGTCGGTTAACAGGAAGTTGAAAAGTGAAAGGTCTGAATTCGGTAAGCGGGTATGGGCCCCCTAGATGAAATAATATAAAAGCATCAAGTGGCTGTGATTACACAGTTTCAGAGAAAATGTGACAAAAATATTGATCCACATATCGACTCAAAAATATTGACAAAGTTGGGCAACAGGAAATTGGCATGTTAAAGGCCTGAATTCGGTAAGCGCGGTATGGGACCCCTAGATGAATCATACACCAAATATCAATTGCTCGTGATATGAAGTTTCAGAGAAAAGTGCGACGAAAAATATTTATTTCACATTAAGACTCCAAAATTTTAAAGAAATCGTTCAAACATGGAAGTTGACATGCTAAGGTCTGAATTCGTAAGCGCGGTATGGGACCCTAGATGAAGTCATACAACCAAATATCAATTGGCTGTGATATGCAGTTACAGAGAAAATTGTGACGAAAAATATTTATTTCACACTTAAGACTCCAATAATTTTTAAAGAAGTCGTTGAACAGGAAGTTGACATGCAAATGGGTCTGAATTCGGTAAGCGCGGCATGGGACCCCTGAGAAGTCTACCACCAATAATATCAATTGGCTGTGATATGCAGTTCAGAGAAAAGTGCACGAAAAATATTTATTTCACATTAAGTCTCCAAAATTTTAAAGAAGTCGTTCAACAGGATTGACATCGATGTCTGAATTCGCTAAGCACAGTATGGACCCCTAGATGAAGTCATACACCAAATATCAATTGGCTGTGATAGCAGTTTCAAAAATATTTGTTTCGGACAGAACGGACCGGACAGAGGTAAAACAGTATACCCCCCTCCTTCGGACGGGGATATAATAAAATCAGAAAACTAGTCTTCATCCTATAAGTGGATTAATGTGTTATGGTGGAAATCTGCAGCTTGTATATTCAAGTACCACTGAGACATTAATTCTATTCAAAATGATATCAACATAAAATTGTAATTCTTGTCGAGATAGGTGGAATTTTCAACTTCCGACACCACAATATTATCAAACATACTAGAATCCTGCAGTTTTCATTCACAAAAGTTTTTTTATTGATTGTCTTAAACCGCGCATGTTAAAAAAACTTAAAAAATTTGATAGCTACCAAACGTTCATCACCTGTGTTATGGCAATAATGGCATTTTTGTTCACATTAGCCTCCAAAAGATACTGAAAGAATGAAAAAAGTTCATAGAATAAAGCTCACCATAACCAATCTACCTATATCGTCTTCAAAACAAAAACATTCAAATCCTCCCAATTACATTGTACAATGACTTCAAGTTATAATGTTAAAAAGACAACTTTGTGAAAGTGTTTATATGATAGTCTTGAAATGAAAAAAAAAGAAAAAGAAGAAGATTATCTGTGAGTTTTACTACTTCCTGTTTCTCTACCAGTACAGGAGTGTCTGTATTATAATTAATCTGTGTGTTTAATACTTCCTGTTTCCTATCAGTATGGCTGTGTCTCGTACATAAATTTCTGTGTGGTTACTACTTCCTGTTTCCCTATTAGTATGCGTTGTCTGTCATATAATTATCTGTGTGGTTTTACTACTTCCTGTTTCCCTATCAGTATGATGTGTATTATAATTATCTGTGTAAATTACTTCAGTACTACCCTTCCTGTTGCCTATCATAGACTGTGTATTATAATTAATCTGTGTAGAATTATCTTCCTGTTTGCCTATCAGTATGATCTGTGTTATTATAATTATCTTGTGTAGAATTACTTCCTGTTGCTATCAGTATGACTGTATTATAATTATCTGTGTAGAATTACTTCCTGGTTTGCCTACCAGTAGGCTGTGTCTGTATTATACATGTAATTATCTGTGTGATACACTACTCCTATATCCACAGATCTGCTGTCTCTGTACTATGATTACCGTGTGGTATCTGTGTGGTTTCCATCTCGTTATCACAGTCAGGAACAATCTGAATCTGGTTAATTATTTTCCCCTTGGCCGGGTATATTGGGAGCTTCCTCTCTCCTGCTGTAGCTTTTCTGCCATATATATCATTGTTGCACATCTGAAATGGAATTCAATGTATTTTTTCTATATGAAGAAATCACCTCAAAGTGCATTTTACATGTATCTAGTGTTTATCTATTTGTTTTTTTTAAATGAAAATTTCATTAATTATGAGTTCTTTTGGGAGATATTCATAGGCGGATCTAGGAATCTGTCATACCGGACTGGTGCTGCAGTCATAGTAAAACTTCATGCATATTTTGTAACTTCTGAAAAATGGGTCTCATATATGACAAGAAACATGACTGTGATATTAAGGTTAAATAACACACCCAGTAATCTGATGAAATGGCAAATTGGGAATATTGTCAGTAAATAAATCTTGATATTAACTTTAATTTATACATTATTCAGTAAAAAAAAAAAAAAAGAAGCAAGTTCATAATTTGTATTTTGAAAGGAAAGTCAACCATTATGATAACATTTAGTCCTCTTAAGCTATCAAAGATCTGATGATTTCCTATGATCCAGGACATTAGAAAAGGGGGGGGGCTTGAGTGTTGGTACTGGCAGCAACCTTTCCAGATGTATGGTGTCTCATGTTTGTAATACATTTTCTACGAACTACGCAAGCTGATTTATTTAACAGGACGCTACATCATTTTCATAAGCCCAGCAACTCCCATAAACTTTATATCATAATTTGATTTCTATTGATGGCAGAACGAGGAATGATTGATTACATTTTAAAGACTAATGACAAGGCTATGAAAGGCACGGACTAATGTGATGGTCACAGACAGGCTATTTACTGAAAACAACTGGTCAAGAGGTGGCAGGACAGCTAGGTCTCACCGACTCACAAATGTCATTTCACTTTCACAATACATTCCGCAGCAAAGGTGATCCAGCAGCCATTTTCAAGTCGAGGCTTTCCTAGTTGAATCTAAATTATGTCCCAGACACAAAATGGACGACAACAATTTTTGAAACAATCAAATTATCTCTTTCCAAGAGCAGTATATTATTTTTGCAAGTTGGCAAATGAGGGCTATATAATAGGATTTAAAATTGGAAGTATAATTTTTACATAACATGAAATACACAAAAATAGATAAAGGAGTTTTTGGCCAATCACTATTTCGACTACATATGCAGAGTGTCTTCTGATGATGGGTAAGGAGCCTGGGAGACAGCAGTGGTCTGTTCTTTAAAGTTTGCATCCATTTCACATTGGACGATCACATGTTACACTTTAACATTACTTTCATCTACTATTGTACTTGTCCTCATTAGTATGTACATAAATGTAATATACATATGCTAATTTTTTTTTAATTCTTATGTAGTCAGCTTGGTTCACGATAAATGGATATACATATGCTTTTTTTTTTTATTCTAATAAGTCAGCTTATTTACATAAATGGTACTATATCATATGCTATTTTTTTTTATTCTATGAGTCAGCTGGTTTAACACTAAATGTAATAGACATGACTAATTTTTTTCTTATTCTATGAAGTCAGGCTGGTTTAACATACAAAATGTAATAAATTGCTATTTTTTTTTATCTATGAGTCAGCTATATATACAATCTAATCTTTTTTTTATTCTATGAATCAGCGGTTTAGATCTAATGTAACTGTATCTGGTTTATGGTTTCATATTACATTACATGAGTAATCATATTATGGAAGTTACGATAATCAGGATAATCAGCTCCAGTTTTATCTAAACATGCACTGCCCCGTCTAGAAAGTTTGGCCAGACATCATTAATGATGCTTACTGTTGAAAACCACACAGATGAGTTATCTGTTCCGATCACAAGTAATAATGTGGCCCAATCAAAAAGAAATATGTTTCCATGTTGGGTCAATGTTATACCAGTTTACTTTGAATTTAAGGAAAATTAGATCGATCTGTTTAAAAAAACCATTACCAACCAGTTATGGGGCCTGGAGTTACATTCATTGTGACAGACGGACACTTAGAGCCTGCTACTGTCAGATTTGTAAACATACAGACAGACAGATACTGGGACAATGGTACACTCTTGTAACAGGCAGCATACTTAGGGGGGGCTGGTTACTGTCCAAGATTGTAGGGGGCCTCATGAAGACTGTAAACATACAGGTAACAATGAGAATTTTCCAAAGCTGACCCAGACATGGAACATCATATATCGATCTTATAGTGACATAAAGATTTAATCAACATCCAATATTCTTGTTTGGTTTCTGTTCCTGCATTTATTGATAAACCTGGAAGAGCTAATATTTGTGAATCCATAGTTTTTCTGGTAACAAAATTCTTGTCTGAGGCCAACAGTTTAGCTATGCACTGAAGGCCCATAATCAATCATTTAAACTGTTTTTAGACAAACTTTCTTAAAGGAAATTAAAATTTGTTTGGTCAATAACTAAAAAATGATCATCCTGACATAATCAAATTTGACAGCCACATTTTTTGCTACTTCATTAACTTTACAAAACGTTCCTTGTTATCAATAAATCCGCTCTGCAAAACATGCTCAGGGTCTCACTAAACAATCAAATTTCCACTCCTTCTATTCAGTGCTCTCAGCCACAGGTCAGAAGCCCACTGGCATGGTTCAGTCCCTGCCGGGTGGTCAACAAAGGGTCAGATGTTATTTGTTGATCAGCAGAGAGCTCCTTGTACAAAACCATCCCCAAACTGCCACTGTTGTGTTGAAATCTCAAGGTGACTTCCATTGAAAATCTTGGACAACAAGATGATTACGTTATCAAATTTGGACAACTGAAAATTAGCTGTTCAGCATGGTTTTGATTATGAACATTAAACTGAACTTTCACCCCCACATGCGACCGCCGAATCCTGAACGCCGGGTTGATATGACCGTCACTGGCCGGAGTTACCCGCTGTGACCTGTTCACAACCACACTGCCACTGGTCAACAGTGGTCAACTCCAAACATACTGAATCAAAGTCCCGGAGCGCCTGTAATTTAGGAACTACTCAAACAATTCCTCCAATTAGACTCCAGTGAACATCACCTCACAACGAAACTAATTAGCAACATTATAATGCATAATTCACCTATATG
>CAJDSM010026229.1:1978-13055 GCA_903981925.1 Ostrea lurida | reverse complement strand
TATCCCAGCGCCTGTTGATTAGAGGAGATCAGGTAAAAAAATATATATGTATTGCAGAATTACCTTTTAGCTTGATAAAAGTATCAGGTAAAAACAAAAATTGTACAATGTAGAACTATTTTTAGTTCGCGGTATATGTGGTAGTTGTACTTAGTTTTTATATTTTTTTATTCATCATTCACATTCATTCACTTCAATACATATTGCGCTGCTTACTAACTTTATTTGTATTGTGTGTTAGGAAACTTAAACACCCCTTTTAAATATAATGGTTTAGTCTATAGATAAGTCCAGTTAAACATAACTTGAATTAGTCCATGATACTCTAGGGTCATACTTGTTTTGCTCTTTGATTGGTTGTATATTTTTGTTAGCCATAGAAATTCCTGGCGGGAATTCCTGAGTAGTTTTTGCAAAGTAGTTCTGCGTAAACAAGTTTTGGAAAAGGTTCTATAGGGTGTTGCCACAGTATAATATATTCCTAAAGTAAAAGTCGACGAGTGAATTTATAGAGATAACCTAGCACCCATAACTGTCATCATATTAGAGAGTAACAGTTTCACCTTGTTTGGAAAGCTGTAACCCCAGTTCCATAAACTGGGTGTTTTCTCTATATATGTCCAATAAATAAGACGAACTCTACGACCCTAACCATCTTGTGGACTTTATATTTAATATACCCAAGACCGGTTACATATACAGATCAAAATCTGTCCTTCAGTGTGTAGAGAGAGATGAACATTTCAGTTAGTGACTTGCATTGATGTGTCTTATTTAACTTGATTGTATCTAACTTTATACACATTGCCTTTTACTGTGAACCTTTGTTCCTGTTTTGTAGAATACTGAAGCTTCAACCCAACAGTGTTCTTCATAGTGCTACTTCCACCTATTATATTTTGAATCTGGTACAATTTGCATAAGGTACAATTTAAAAAAAAAAAAATGATTTTGTATGTATGATATTCTCTATCCAAGTTCTATCAAAGAATGAAAAGTGTTATGATATTGCTATGTTTATTACATGGACATTAATCTGACCAGAGACATATATATAACCGTTCTGTAAAAGTGGTTATTTACGCATGGGGGAAATTTACACTAATTACGCGGTCACATAATTAGCGCAGTAAATTTCCCCACGCGTATACATATAAAATAGGGATAGCAATATGTTATATACTCCTTTCATGATACCGCATATTTTTCCCCCATGCGAAATGTTGGGCATGAAAAAAAACGCTACTTAACCCCAGCAGTAAATAACCACTTTTACAGTACGGTCTGGCTTGGCTCATTTCAATTTGCCGGGCTGCTTTTGCATTCATTTTTATGCCCCGCCATAAATGAGCGGGGCATAGTGTACCCTGTTCTGTCATTCCGTCATCAATTGGTTTCCGTTCATCTATACTTCTGCAACGGTTGTACACATTCAACTCAAATTTGGTATATGGATATGTCACAGGAATATGCAGTCAAGGTTCAGAGTTGGTCATTGGTCCGATGATTTTTGACAGAGTTAGCCCTCTTGAACTTAGAAAAAAAACTAGAAATATTTTCGTTTCCGTTCATTATCTCTGCAACGGTTGCACCACATTCGACTCAAATATTGGTATATAAAATATGCCACAGTTCATGCATCACCCTTACGAATTTCCTTCATTAGACTTCACGTTAGCGGGGGCATTCGTGTCGCACCAGACACATCTAGTTTCAAAAGTTTTAAAAAGGAATTCATTGATTTGCCATTAGAATGATATATTGAATTAAATGCAATGTACAAACATAGCTTCCAGGTAGCTTATTTGAATCATTCAGTCATGTGCACGAGCGGTAACCTCACAAGATTACCAACACTAACATATTAAAGTAGGAAAACGGAATACTCACAAACTGACACATAGAATTCCTTGGTTTTTAATTTGATTCTCAATTAATATAATGGATAATAAGATTTTTTTTGATAAACAATTGCTGGTGAAAGTGGTGATTTCAAGGTGTGTTTTGCTTTGCTTAGTCTACTTATTGTTACTGTTTGCAACTATATAGAACACACGTGAAGAATATTCCCTGAAAACATTCTGTAATCAGCATGATAGATTTTATGATGGTAGGACAAAAAACAGAAAACATGTCTTTTTCCAACTTTAATTCACACATGACTGAATGTACAATTTTTAATAAGGAAGGTCCTTATATTATACAGTGTATTTTTAAAGCATGTTTATGAATTACATTGTACAAAGTTTGTACCTGTTTTTGTCAGGGTAACTTTTTCCAGAACTTGGGATCTATTTTGGTGTTTGCTATCATGGCACGGTGATATCAGCCCTGGTAGTGGGAGGAGGGATATACTTGCTTGGCAGGTATACTCATTATAAGTTACTCCAGCATGCTGGAGATTCATGCAATGCAACCAAGGTATAAGAAGGAGCGTTAACCAGAACTTGTTGGGGTAATATTAAAAATGTTGGCTATTCTTTTCATCTTCCTGTTTTTATCACCATGCGAATATCTTTACAAGACTGAATGGTATAAAGTTGTGGTAGGAAAAATGTATTTTTGTCAGTGTACTACAAAATTAAAACATGTACATCAAAATATCTGTTATAACTTAGAAACTTGTCATAATTTCTTTGTAATGCTAGGAACATTTTACAAACAACATAATTATGGCAATATTTCATATGAATATTTTCACAGGAATAAAAGTACAGAAATATATAAATAGATTTTTATTATCACTTGTTACACAACAGGCCCAGGTGGTGTACAAGCTGAGCTGGATTGAATCGTTCGCCTTCGGGTCCCTGATTTCGGCAGTGGACCCTGTAGCGACTCTGGCGATTTTCCACGCTCTGGACGTAGACCCAGTGTTGTACATGTTGGTGTTTGGAGAGAGTGTGTTGAATGATGCTGTCTCCATTGTGCTTACTACGTAGGTATTCTTGTCCCCCCCCCCCCCTCCCCCCCAAAAAAAAATATTCAAAGCATTCAGATCGATAAATGTGCTTAAAAATTATATCATGATAGTATTATACATGTTATTTAATAAATTTGTTGAATGTTGACATGTATCCTTTGCTGTGCATTATGAAATAGTTTCCATCCCTTTTATTTGAAAAACTGTTCAACATTTCATTGACATGATGTGATGGTGTTTTAAAAAATAAATTCAGTTTTGAAATTACATGATGGTATTAACACTAGCATATTTTTAATAAAAATGTTGTCTATATCAAGTCTTGCTGTTCTTACCCTCATGTTCATGTATTTTCCAAAATAAATATTATATTTCTTTTTGAAATTGTTTAAAACAGTTACTCGCAGAACATTCATGAGGGAATGGATATTCATTAAAAGAGATATCAAATGCAAAAAACATGGATATGTAAATATTTACCATTAAAGCAAAGTACAGAATTCAAATGAATCTATAAATTTGAATGTCCATTTTATAAGATGATGATTTCTAACTCACAGTAGAAGTGTACTTGAACTCAATATCAGTGATAATTTATGTGCTCATGTGTAATGAACTGAATGTTGAACTTAAGAGATAAATGACCGTTGTATTGATTGACATATTGAAATGATACTGTAAATCAGCTTTTAGTCACGAGCGACAAATTTTTGCGAGAACTTCATCATTGCGAATATTTCTCGTCATGAATCAATCCATGAATGTCTGTCATATGAATGAAAAAGGCCTCCATCATGAAAATTACTCTCTGCAAATTAGTTTACCTTAGGTGAATCATGAAATAATGTTGCCGTGAATAAAATTTGGTTTTACAGTATTTCATAGCTACAATATGCATGTATGGTGTATTGTAGTAGAACCTCTAAGACTAAACCACCAATCCTCTACTATTATGACTGCATGTTTGATGTCCTTTCAGTTACTGTGTTAGAGTATGCGGATCCCTCTATTAAAGGTCACTAACAAGCAGAAGCGGTTTTCTCGGCAGCAGGCAGGTTCCTGGTGATGTTCTTTGGCTCAGCAGCTATAGGAGTTTGGTGTGGTTAATCAGTGCTTTAGTATCCTTGATGCCAAGTGTAGAAGTTTTAATGTGTACATGGAGGTGATAGTGTTCTGTGTAGCTGTGTATATATTGATTGACCTTGCACCAGTGTAAGGTTTGATATGATGTATATATATGCATGTTATATATATTTTTTACCTCAACAGAATAGATCATTTTTAAAAATCCCATATCACTACAGTGTATATAGTTCTGATACTAACATAAGAGGTTTTGATATTAAAGTAATACATCATTACATGTAAATCTATGTGTGCAGAATATATTATGATTTAAGTATTTAGTGTGATCCAGATTAAATGCCAGGATAATTTCTGACACTGATGCATTTCAAGTTTCAAGCTCCTTATCATGTATGTTCCATGAAAAGACGATTTTTTCATCTCTTTATGTTATTCTTGACGACATAATGAAGCAAGAGAAAATGTTCATTTTAGGTAACAGGTCTTAAAGTATGAGGTACAATATATGAAATGAAGATTAAAAACATTCCAAAGAATATGAATGAAAACAAAAATTCTCTTATCTAAACGTAAATGAATTATATTTTAATGCAAAAATGCATTTATATGATGTGTAGATTTACTGTGAGTAATTTACATTTATCAAATCTGGTTTTGAATTTAATGAATATGTACTGTTATAATTTTCAAGTTTATCGGAGATTGAACTGATGTTGCCTATTTGCAAACTATATAATCCGCGTAGCGGATTATTTATGTTTGCAAATATGCAACATTGGTTCAATCTCCGGTAAACTTGAAATTATAACAATCATTTCTTATAATTAAATTTCTAACGACTAGGCTTACTTTGAAGTCATAACTTATTTAGAAGTTCTGAATAACAAAACAAATGTCAAAGTCCATGTCGTAGGAATTAAATTAGCTCAACTGACGTCGCAATAAGGAATCGATCATTTAATGTCTGTGACGTATAGAATTGTGACGTACAAGTTCAATCTATACGGTATGAACCGTAAAATTAGGGTTTACATGGATATAAACCTGAAAAATTGTAATAGAACAGATAGGGAGACCGGTGCAAAATTTAATTACATGTACATATTTGCATGCTTGTTTTGAATGATAGACAGTATATTGCATACCAGTAGTTAGTTTCATGGAAAAAAAATCTTTGGTAGTTTGTTTGTCAGAACAATTTACAGCAAGCAATTTGAATTTGATTTTGCATTCAACAGTAACATTTTATTCCTTGACTCCGTTTAGTTATTAAAACATGTAGACCTAAGAAAAACCCCCTCCCTGGAGTTTGGGCTCATGTTAACATTCTCATATTTGCCATATGCTTTAGCAGAAGGAATTCATTTATCCGGTAAGAGGAAAACTGCTATTGCAGGTATATAATATAGGTACAGTTGGTCACATGGTCAAAATGAAATCGAATGAAGAATGATATACTAGATTTTATTACACACCGACTGCTAAATGATGCCTTTTTCTGTACATTACATTTGTACTGATGTTTTAAATTATGTTTTACATATGAAGGATATTGAACAATAGTATGTCTTATAAAATCTCAGATTTAGTCTGAAATGCAGAAAAAATCTATTTCCAAAATTTCAATGACCAATGCTTGTTTATGTCATTGCAATAAATTCATTTATTATTGATTGAATACTTCCTAGATCCTCTGATTGGCTGAGATCCAACAAAGTAGAAGTCAATAATTCCTAATATTCACCTCCACATGACCCTCCAGGTGAATATTAGATTTATTGACTTTTTGGATCTCGGCCAACTTGCCGCGATCGATAGATTCACCTCCTTACAATTAAAGCAAAGAACAATATATTCAAACTTTTTTGAAAAAATCATTTAATCATATAATAAAATAATATTGCTGCTTTATCGGTCAAATACGATGATTTAGACACCTTTGAATTAAATATTTCACCTCGCCCTTCGGGCTCTGTGAATATTGTACTTCTCAGGTGTCTAAATCTTCGTATTGACCTCAAAAACAGCAATAATTGTATAGTAGCAATGACCTGTTGATCTGATACTCTGTTGTATGTGCGGTACTGTACAGGGGAAAAGGTAACTGTTATGAATAAATTGTTCTTATTTTTTATTATCGTTTACAGTATAATGGCCATTTTGTTTTGTGGAATTGTGATGTCTCATTATACTCATCCAAACTTGTCACCCGTTGACTCAAATTACTACCCAGCAGACGTTTTAGAACTATCGCCTTTATAGCAGGTATGATACGATTAACGCCCACTAATTAAGTAATGTTACACTACCCAGCAGACATTTAGAACTATCGCCTTTATAGCAGGTATGATACGATTAATGCCCACTAAATAAAGTAATGTTACACTACCCAGCAGGCATTTTAGAACTTTCACCTTTATAGCAGGTAATATGATATGATTAATTGCCACTAATATGATTGATGTTACACTACCCAGCAGACATTTAGAACTATCGCCCTTATAGCCAGTCTGATTAAAACCAAACCTTCAATCTCGCCCCCCCCCCCTCTTTTATTTCTAGTTCCTCTTTAACTATAATTGCTATGAATTCAGCTGACATTGGGAAATTGACAATTGAAAGAGCAACTGTGAATGTCTGAAGTTGGATTAAAAATTTCATGTTCTGAGATATTCAAGTATATATACATAGTGTTACATGTATATAACATGTACAGTACATGCATGGACATTGTACAATATGCTGAGCATTACAGGATAAATTCCATATACTAGTATCATCAATATTTTCTGTGTATATCACCTCTTTTTCAGAAACCTGTGTATTTGCCTACCTAGGCCTAGCCTTCTTCAGTTTTAAATTGATGGTTAAGCCTGCTTTTGTGATATGGAGCATAGTAAGTTGATGAAGTGATATACATTTATCTTCTTGCTTTTTAATATTAAAGAGACACTACAGCTTGTTTTTCATATTTTCATCAAGTGCTAATTAAAATACGTATCGATAAAATGATAAAAATAATATCGGTTCTGGCTATTTTGAACAATTTGTATGCATCAATTAACAATTAACTCTCGCTACGCTATGAAGATCATCCGGAATTCAAAACTTTTTCAAGACGACTCGACATTTTACATCACATATTTAGAATTGACAACAGGCATGTTGTATCAAGATACCTCTTTTAAAGAATCCTCACTCACTTTTAAAGAATGGAAATATTCCTGCCTCTTATAAATCATTACTCCAACGAAAACTCTTCCATGTCCTTTTAGACTAAACAATGTTTTTTATTTTTAGAACATGTGACATTTTTCAGATAAAACAGCACTACAAATAGCCCTGCATGCATGTCTGACTCTCATAATCTGGGGAAATTCTGGGTATATCCTTGTATGCTTTGACATATTGAAATGTTTACCCTCTGTGCGCATGTGTATATACATTCAGATCGAAAATCGGGGACTTGTTTGTTTTTGTATGGGCCGTCAAAAGTATTTATTTTTGCATTTAATGCTAATTTCAACATTTATAAATGCACAATTTTTGATAAGTTCATACTTTCAACTATGCAACAAAAATTGTCATTATATGATTTTGTGCAAAATGAGCTGTAGTGTCTCTTTAAAGAAAAAGAGTGTGAATTTTCTGAGCAATTTGAATGTGGCATGGAGAATCATCCCAGTGTATTGCTTTATTTGATTTATTTTATACTATATTTTATACCCCAGGGGAGGGGGTATGTAGGAATCACTCTGTCCATCTGTCTGTGCGGATTCGTGTCCAGGTCATACCTTGTTCTTTGATATAGGCATACCATATTCACACACAGCCAAGACTCAAACTCATGACCTCTCAGTCGAGAGTCTGCCAACCTAACCATTAGGGCCACATGGTGTAATCAACCATGAGACAATGTGTCATTTACATTCATGACCTCGTATATGACCTTAAGCTCAAAATTATAGGATTAATATGGATCATGCCCAAGCCATAACTTCTTTGTTCTGCTTCAGTGACTCAAGTCAGCATAAAAATATGCTGGTATCCCTTGTGAGTTACACCCACAGTATTTCTAGTTACTAATGTGTACCATGAATATTTGATTTATTTCATTGCTATAGTTTCAATGAATTTATTGTATTGCTATGGTTACCAGAGACTGTTTTAGTATGCTATGGTTAATGTATTGCCATGGTTACAGTGAATGTTTGGTTTTTTTAGGCTCTGGATACTCCTGGAAGAAGCTTTCAATATATTCCACTGTCATCATCATGAAACTACTTCAGAGAACACAAAATCACAAGAAATAATCAATTTATCATGTGGTTCAGTGGTGAGTTCCATATCATTAATGCTTTGAGATATTATGTGGTAAGCATTTCATGCTATATTACGTTCTGTAGAAAGGAGAAAGATTTTGCTTATCCTTTCCTTTGACATTTAGTGAATTCAGAATGGGGCTAACTCAACCCCAACTAGTACCAACCCTGACAACAAATAGACAAATTCAAAATGGGCTAACCCTAACCTAAAATAGTCCCCACCCTGTCAACAAAAAGACAAATTCAGAATAGGCTAACCCAACCCCAACTAGTCTCTAGCCTGACAACAAATAGACAAATTCAGAATAGGGCTAACGCAACCCCAACTAGTCTCAGCCATGACAACAAATAGACAATTTAGAAGAGGGCAAATTTGCATTTCAAATTCTTTCTGTGATAATGCTATGTTGCAAAAATTCTCCTATATACAGTTTATATTTATGTTGTAATTTTACATCCATGTCCATTGAGATCAAAAGTTTACGTGGTGCTATTGATATTTATACTGTTAGGTTTACGTGGTGCTATTGTATTTCTACCTGTAGGTTTACGTGGTGCCTATTGTGTTTCTACCTGTAGGTTTACGTGGTGCTATTGTATTTCTACCTGTAGGTTTACGTGGTTGCTATTGTATTTCTACCTGTAGGTTACGTGGTGCTATTGTATTTCTACCTGTAGGTTTACGTGGTGCTATTGTATTTCTACCTGTAGGTTTACGTGGTGCTATTGTGTTTCTACCTGTAGGTTTACATGGTGCTAATTGTATTTCTACCTGTAGGTTTACGTGGTGCTGATTGTATTTCTACCTGTAGGTTTCGTGTGGCTCATTTGTATTTCTACCTGTAGGTTTCCGCTGGTGCTATTGTGTTTTCTACCTGTAGGTTTACGTTGGCTGCTATTGTATTTCTATCCTGTAGGTTTTACGTGGTGCTATTGTATTTCTACCTGTGGTTTACGTGGTGCTATTGTATTTCTACTGTAGGTTCCGGTGGTGCTATTGTGTTTCTACCTGTAGGTTTACGTGGTGCTATTGTATTCTACCTGGTAGGTTTACGTGTGCTTATTGTATTTATACCTTAGGTTTCGTGTGCCTATTGTATTTTCTACCTGGTAGGTTTCCGTGGTGCTAATTGTGTTTCTACCTGTAGGTTTTACGTGGTGCTATTGTATTTCTACCTGTAGGTTTACGTTGGTGCTATTGTGATTTCTACCTGTAGGTCTTTCGTGGTGCTATTCTGTATTTTCTACCTGTATGGTTTCCGTGGTGCTATTGATTTGTCTACCTGTAGGTTTACATGGTGCTATTGTATTCTACCTGTAGGTTTACGTGGGCTATTGTAATTCTACCCTGTAGATTTTACCTGGTGCTATTGTATTTCTACTGAGGTTTTCCGTTTGGTGCTATGTGTTCTACCTGTAGGTTTACGTGGTGCTATTGTATTTCTACCTGTAGGTTTACGTGTTGCTATTGTATTTAACTGTAGGTTTACGTGGTGCTATTGTATTCTACCTGTAGGTTTTCCGTGGTTGCTATTGTGTTTTCTCACTGTAGGTTACGTTGGTGCTATTGTTTTCACCTGTAGGTTTTACGTGTGCTATTGTATTCTACCTGTAGGTTTCCGTGGTGCATTGTTTTCTACCTGTAGGTTTACGTGGTGTATTTGTATTCTAACCTTGTAGGTTTAACGTGGTCTATTGTTTTATACCTGTAGGTTTACGGGCTGCTTTTGTTTTTCTACCCGTAGGTTTACGTGGTGCTATTGCCTTCGCCCTGAGTCTTCAACCTGGGTTTGGCAGGAAGAAGAGATATGTTTAGTCACAGCCACGCTTATCATCGTACTGTCCCAATTTCTTTCTGGGGGGCATGACTCTGCAATGATGAAGGTAATAGACTCATAAGGACCAATATTATTTATTGTGTCGCCTGCCTGCGTTAGCGGAGGCGACATATAGGGATCACTTTAGTCCTGTCTGGCGTCGGCGTTCACAAAATTTCATGTCCATTTTTCTCCAGAACCAACAATAGGCCAGCTTCGGATATATTTGGCACAGAGCTCAGTATGGACAACTTGTATGCGTGTAACGCAGTTTCCAAATCTTGCCGCATGTCAACTTCCTGTTTTGACGCAAACTTAGAAATCATTTTTACATAAGACCAATTTCTGTCACATTTTCTCAGGAACCACACAGGCCAGCTTCGCCTGATATTTGGCAACGAGCATCAGGATGGACATTCGGTATCATGTAACGCATTTCCAAATCTGCCGCATGTCAACTTTCCTGTTTGACGCAACTTTGAAGTGTTTTTACACATAGACAAATTTCTGTCACTTTCTCAGGAACCACCAACAGGCCAGTTCCTGATATTTGGCACAGAGCATCAGTTATGGACATCTGTATCGTGTACACTGCAGTTTCCAAATCTGCCGCATTCAAGTCAACTCCTGTTTGAGCACCCACTATGAATATTTTGGAACATAGACCAATTTCTCCGTCACATTTTTCTCAGGAACCACACAGGCCAGCTTCCTTGATATTTGGCACAGAGCATCAGTATGGGCAACTGTATCGTGTAAGCAAGTGTTCCAATCTGCCACATTCAACTTCCTTGTTTGACACAACTTGAATAATTTTCACATGGACAAATTTCTGTCACATTTTTCTCAGGAACCACACAGGCCAGCTTCCTGATATTCTGGCAGCAGAGCAACTCAGTATGGACCAAACGTATTGTGTAACGGCA
>CAJDSM010026222.1:13747-29969 GCA_903981925.1 Ostrea lurida | reverse complement strand
CTAAATTTGCACCCCTTCACCAGCAATGGTGCCGTTTCCATATGGGTGAAATGTTCTCAAGCAGGACGTAAAACAATATATATACAACCAGTCAATCGATAAAAAGTGTTACATTGCGTTTCTTTGAACAAAACACTAAAATTAATCTTGGTTAACATATAGCGTTTTCTCGAAAGTGGAAGTAAATTATAAAATTTACAAATATTAATAAACATGATATTTCCGGGGGAAAAAGTGGGTGAACGGATTTTGAATATGTTTCCGTCCACAGCAAATTTTGCTCGCATTGGCGAGTTGTTTAGTTCCACACACTGTTTTTATTGAATTTTGAAACTGTCAATTAAGTTAGGAAATAAAACTCAAAATTGAGCTTGAAGTTAACAGCAAAAATAAAGATACCTGGTCAATTAATATGGGCTGATTTTACTGTGTTACCTGGTGACTTAAGAATGTGGAGCTACATGTTTGCTTGGGTAGCTCAGTGATTAGAGCACCTGACTATTAAAGCAGGGGTCCTAGGTTTGATTCCCAGTCCAGCCCAAAAGTTTCTCCTTTCTTACACTACTGTAACATCAGTTGGGACTGTCTCCTGCACTGCAGATTGTCTTGTCAGGGGCAAAAAGAATCTGAATTATGTATCTTTGGGGTCTGACAAGAAAATTTAAGGAAGGAGGAATGAAGTGATCAGATGGTGGCCAGTTAGTTCATTTGGTAGAACACCTGACTAGAGAGTTCAGGGAGCCCAGGTTCAAATCCCAGTCTAGTCTATTGCATTTTCTCCCGTCCTGCTGGCACATCTGGTCCATTAAATAGTTTTATGAATGGGTAGCCAGTTGGTAAAACACCTGATTGGGATTGAGGGGCCAAGGTTCAAATTCTTGCCAGTCACATTTTTATGTGAGCTGCAAACTCAAGTGAACTTTTCTGATCACCCATTTTTCTGTCCTATCATCTGTCTTGTCAACTTTTCACATTTCAACTTCCTCTCAAAACCACTGGGTCAATTCAACCAATTTGGTACAAATCATCCTTGGGTAAAGGGATAATCAGGGATTTTTTAGGGTCTTTCAGGAGCGAAATAAGCCCATTCCTAATGCTAAAAAGCAGGTATTTCCCATAATTTTGCCTTAGAATTCCCAATACATGACAATAAATCAAAATGGGGTACATAACCATAATCATAAATCTCGTTCACAGATCTATAAATTTCAAATTTTGCAACAAATTGAGAAGCAAATGGATTTATTTTTTGCCTCAGCTTAATTAGTAAGATAAAGCCCAATGTATACATCAATGCATTTAAATGCAATGGTTTGGTTCTCAGAGTTCTCTTCTCTCTCTCTCTCTCTCTCTCTCTCTCTCTCTCTCTCTCTCTTCTCTCTCGTCTCTCTCCTCTCTTCTCTCTCTCTCTCTCTCTCTCTCTCCTATATATATGTATATATCAAAAACGTTTTTCTCAATTTCAAGCAATGTCCTATTTTCCCAAACTGGAAAGCCCTGTCCCCTGATTATTAAGACCTAAAAAAATCCCTGAGATTTAAGTTGGTCAAATGAAGGACCTGCCCTTTCCAATGGGGAGATAATCACATGAAATGCAAAATAGGGTGGCATATTTAAAAATCTTCTCAAGACCTACTGACCAGAAAAGCTGAAATTTATATGAAGTGTCCTTGATGTGTGGAAATTACAATTTGTAAAATATCATTGACCCTGGTGGTGGGATGGCACGATATGAAATCAAATTTCTATGGGGTGAATATTAAATGGGCGAGACAACTTTAAAAATCTTCCAAAGGAACCTTGGGTCCTAAGAGTGGCATATTTCCTGAAAGCTTTCTGGATCATACCTGCGGGTTATGGATTGGGGACCACAGATAGGTGATCAAGTCTTTTATGCTAAGATACATAGGAAATCTATATTTTCGAACTCATGGCCGTTTCACCGAACTGTAGTATTATATGATCCATGGTGAGTTTGTCTTCAATGTAAGGGTAATGTTTCTTCAAAAGAGAGATTCTAAAAAACATTCTCAATTGGCCAAAAATAAATATGAGGTCATGTTTAAAGATTCTCTCAAGAACCCTGAGCAGAAAAGATTGAAATTTATAGTAGCTTATAACAACTAAAAAACAGTAAAAACTCAACAATCGTTGAACACAAAGGGGCCAAGGTGTCAATTAGGGAGCCATGTGGCCCAAGTGGTCCCTTATTCCCCTTCCCCGGTTATGATTTGGTGCGTTTGACCACCCCAAGAACTGCAGGTCATCCTGCCAGGGAAAACAGATAGTGGTTGTGTGCTTCGAGGTGGACGACAATTACAGGAGGGAGGAATGTAGATGTTGATAGGGCTAAAGTAGCGTGGATTGGCCTGCGAAGTTCAGTGTTGAGAGTACAAATAGTATGCAGAACGTCCTTGATTTGATTTGTGTCCAGGCTTAATTTCTCTGTCCTCTACAAAGAACAAGACAAGATCGTACACGACTTGGGAAAATTGATATATCTTTTTATTGGTCTAATTCGTAACTCAACCGACATTTATTATATATATATATGAAATCATTTATGAAATAAACACAACCATTGTGTGTATGGGAATAGCTACCAGGAACAGGTGCGCAAAGCTCTTTAATTACACAATTTTACAAATGGAATGCTGCTCAAACTGTGTGATTGCTGCTACATTCACACATCCAAAAAGTCACAGCTCTACTAAAGGAACACGTTCTTATTGTATCATATAAAAATAACAATTCATATAATAATCTTAAAGAAAAAGCTTTGTGCACGAATGATCTGACAATGAAATTGCCATGAAATTCCAAAGGTTCTTAGTCATAAAATATGTGTTTGAACATCAACTTCATGTGTACACAACAAACAATCATTTACACATTTAATGTAACATGAATAACACGTTAATTTTATATGTATGTATGTTCTAACTGACATAAATCGAGATGGTCCTTAATATCAGGAATGTTGTTAAGGAAGGGCAGATCTCAATATGAATTGAATTGGATTGACTGGAACCTGTGCATTCCAGGGGCTTTCACTTTCTGTGAGCTCATTCTCCCTCCCACCCCCCCCCCCCACACCTCACCCCACCCCACCCCCTTTAAATGTGTCTGCCTCAAAGACTACCAGACAATCCCTTGGCAGACAAGCCACGATGAATTTTAGAAGTATATAAACTGGAAAGGAGAAGGTGCAACTCCTCATTGGGGCAGGCAGGAATTTTTAGGGGGGGGGGGTTCTACCATTAATTTTGTTTTCAAGAGGGGTGGGTCCACCTTTAAATGTTATTTTTTATCCTTTTTTTAGCTCACCTGAGCCGAAGTTCAAGTGAGCTATTCTGATCAAAATTGTCCGTTGTCTGTCGTCGTCGTCGTTGTCGTCGTCGGTGTCGTTGCGTAAACTTTCACATTTTCAACTTCTTCTCAAGAACCGCTGGGCCAAATTCAACCAAACTTGGTACACATCATCCTTGGGTGAAGGGCTTCAATTTTGTTGAAATGAAGGACCAGGCCCTCATCAAGGGGAGATAATCACGAAAATGCAAAAATAGGGTGGGTCATTTAAAAAATCTTCTTCTCAAGAACCACTATGCCAGGAAAGCTGAAATTTAATGAAGCTTCCTGTATAGAGGAGATTCAAGTTTGTTCAAACATGACCCTCGGGGTACGATGGGGCCCCAATAGGGGATCAAAGTTTTACATATGATTATATAGGGAAAATCTTTAAAAATCTTCTTCTCAAGAAAACCACTGGCCAGGAAAGCTGAAATTCATATGGAAGCTTCCTGATATAGAGGAGATTCAAGTTGTTCAAATCATGACCCTCGGGGGTACGATGGGCCACAATAGGGGATCAAAGTTTTACATATTGATTATATAGGGAAAATCTTTAAAAAATCTTCTTCTCAAGAACCACTGGGCAGGAAAGCTGAAATTTTTATGGAAGCTTCCTGATATAGAGGAGATTCAAGTTTGTTCAAATCATGACTCCCAGGGGTACGATGGGGCCCCAATAGGGGATCAAAGTTTTGCAATGACTATATAGGGAAAATCTTTAAAAATCTTCTTCTCAAGAACAACTGGGCAGGAAAGCTGAAATTTATATGGAAGCTTCCTGATATAGAGGAGATTCAAGTTTTTTCAAATCATGACCCCGGGGTACGATGGGCCACAATAGGGATCAAATTTTTACATGCAGATACATAGAGAAAATCTTTAAAAATCTTCTTCTCAAGAACCACTGGGCCAGGAAAGCTGAAATTTATATGAAATCTTCCTGATATAGTGGAGATTCAAGTTTGTTTCAAATCATGACCCTCGGGTATGATGAGGCCCCAATAGGGGATCAAAGTTTTACATGCAGATATGTAGAGAAATTCTTTAAAAATCTTTTTCATTGAACCAGAAGAGTGGAGTTTACCTGAAAGCTTCCTGATATGGAGTAGATTTAAGTTGGTTCAGATAATATTGCCTTCACCCGACATAGGTTAGATTTAGTCCACAGTGGTACATTCTAAATCCAAACTACTGCTCTTCTTAGTGAAGCAGCTGTGCTCAGGTGAGCGGATGTGGCCCTTGGGCCTCTTGTTTTTAAACAAAATTTTTTGATGATAGGTAGAGGATTCCAACCCTTGGAACACTCGGCTCACTGCATAGATCAGGCACTGCTGACCAAACGTGGATTTGTATTCAATCTTTCAATTACTTCATCATGTGGTCAGCAAAATGATCGCAATCTATGCACTTCAGTGTATTTTTTCAAGTAGAATTCAATAGATTTTTGCAGTACCTAATTGTGGAAAATTTGTAAAACATATATATTCTAACTTTTCACCAGATGTGCTTTAATGATTTCCTTTCTGAAACAGAGAGCAGGAAACAGACAGCCTAGAATTGGCTTATTGTGGTTTTTTTCTTGCAACAAATGTTGAGTAATTTGCGGTCTGTTTTTGTTATCTTCTTTTCCAAAGAGATGAAAATGAGAAGTTAATATGTAGGTTAACCATTGGCATGACACATTGGAATGAGAAGGCAGCTTTTTCGCAGTGTGTTTTTAAGTGAAATGTGAGTAGATTTTATTGCAGAGCCACATGTTCTTGGCTGAATAAGAGTGTTCTCAAACTTTATTTACCTTTATTTTTAACAACTTTAGATCGAATGGCATGATAAATGCCTCCCCCCTCCCCCTTCTACTCACTGACTGAGTGGCATATGTGGGTCAACTGCCTTTAAGTTTTATGAATTAAATTAAGTTTAGACATATAATATAAAAATGATATGTTCTGAGTATGTGAAAGGTCATAATTTTTTTAATCAGTCTGTTTTTATGAAGATTGTGGCTAATTACTATAGATCAGAGAGCATGAAATGAGGAGCAGTATAGATAGTGACATCAGATTATTAATTGTGAAATGTACATAAATTTTGATGTACAATGGAGCAAAAACTCAAGATGTGCAACAGTGCAAAAAACATAAATAAAAGCATGCTGTTTAATTACATTGCAAAAAATGTGTAGGTTCTAAATGTCTCAACATTTTTTATTCTTACAGTGAAATGGTCAAGGACAGAAATAATTGAATATGTAAATGTGCACTGCCACAAAGGGGGAGGGTTGATGGGCCTAGTGTGAGAAATATGGTTCCTGCTGCCGCTATAATATGTTGTCAGGGGGCAATGATTAATGACTGTTTAATGGTCGTACGAGGAGGAAGAAGGGGGAATTTATACTGAGGATAGATTGGAATTAAAGGCATGATACAAAATGTGACAGATTTGAATTGATAAAAAATAAAGGTACAGTCAGACCTTATTATCTCAGACCCGATGGTGCTGAGATAAAAACTTCAAGATTTTCAAGGGTTACATATTTAATTGAAGTTAAATTACACAAAGAAAATATAGTTTGGGATTTTCAACTCACTTTGTTATATCCAATAATTGTATTCAAGATGTAGATGTTGGAGATAGACAGTGAAGTTCAATGTTAAATACACACATATATTTGTACATATCTTATTTACTGGATATATCTTTCATGTACCAAAGCACTAGGTATTGACCTTGAATTAATATGTGGCATGCCTTTGAGGAGATTATTCAGTTGTCGACATTTGGGCTTGGAGAATATTGTATTTCTCACATTTTCACCAGTGTGAGACCGACTTTACCCATGTGAGACAGCCATGTGAGATTTTTCGATCTCACACTACTGCGACGTCATTTCATTGTGACTCATATATTTATGATTTACGTTACACGGTGAAGCAAACTTTTATATTGTTTCGTTTAAATTTCAATTTGATATAGCTTTCTGGGAGACAGTCTTGAGTTTTTTAGTTAACACAATACATTTAGTGTAACCACTTTCGGAGTATCCTTTCTTAATGCCGTCTGATTAAGTATTTGTTTATTAGTCATCAATTAAACACAAAGGCTATTTGATAATTTAAATTTCCTCAAGGCTCCCGATTTTACGCACTAATTTAGAATAAAATGTGAGAAAAATAATCCTTCATTATTTACTCGTGTGGGATAGGGAAATTCCACTCGGAACAAGATTCGCTGTCTAAGGACTCGGCAAAGCCTCGTCCTAGACTGCGAATCTTGTCCCCTCGGTGAATTCCCTATCCACACTCGTAGTAATGAAGGATTCTATTATCTCGGGATGCTTTTTAAATGCATATAATGACCAAAAACATGTCATGCTGGTTTTTATATATGGCTGAGCAATTTAGAACATTAAATCTTGTTACTTGTACGTACCAAATACATAGTTGGCCATTTCTATGCCTCCGGAATTGGAAGATTTTGGGGGCATATCATTTTTGGTAAGTCTGTCTTTCTGTCTGTAACAAAAATCTTTATCAGTATCTTTTATACCATAAGCGGTAGACCTTTCATATTTGTTTGGGGTTTTTTTTGTATTCCTTGTGGCAAGACCTTTCCATTGGTACCAAAATCTTTGACCTTGTGACCTTTAGATTGACCTTTGACCTACTTTTAGAAAATTCTAATGTTAACCATTATTTTCAAATTGCAAGAGGTACAGCTTTCATATTTAGCATGTGCATTCCTTGTGAGAATGTCCTTCAATTAGTATCAAATTTGTTGACCTTGACATCAACCAATGACCTAGTTTTTGGAAATTCAAAAATAAAATTAACCTTGGTCATTTCACAATTGTTATGCGTATTCCTTGTGGTAAGACCTTTCCATTGGCACCAAATCTTTGACCTTGTTACCTTTACATGAAATTCGACCTACTTTTAGGAAATTCTGATATTTATAGCCATGTGCAATTATTGTGAGAAGACCTTTCCTGATATCAGTATCAAATTTATTGATTTTGTAACTGATTTTGAACTCTAAATAAAAGGTGAACAAAATGAAAATTACTTGACATTCTCAGTATTGCTGCATTAGTTTAAACAACAGCGTACTTTGTTGTAATCTGGGGCATCAGTGTTTAACAAATACATCTTGTTGTATACAGCTATAGATGAAAGACCTACCTTATGGAAGTGACTTTAAAAGGTGAAGTTTGTTTATTTCATGATTGAATACTTTAAAACATGGAAACCGGCTATTGGAAGATTATAGTTTGAGGTTATTGCAGTATGTTAATTTCATTCATCTTATTCATAGCAGGGTATGGAAGCCTATATAGTCAGTGAGCAAATAGAGTCTGGCAATGTGAGTCCTCAATGCAAAAGTTACTGGGGGTACCTGATCAATGTAGTTACTGGGGGAACTGATCACGCAAGTTCTGGGGGTAACTGATCACGTAAGTTACTGGGGGAACTGATCACGTAAGTTACTTGGGGGAACTGATCAACGTAAGTTACTGGGGACTTGATCACGTAAGTTCACTGGGGGTACTGGATCACGTAATGTACTGGGGTAACTGACACGTAAAGTTCAACTGGGGGATGATCACGTAAGTTACTGGGGGTACTGATCATGTAAGAAAACTTGGTTTCAATGGTCGAACACAACTACAGGTAGAAAATTGCATGCTGTAGCCATAATTTTGGAATTGTAGATTAACAATTCCAAAATTTATGGTAACAGCAGCAATTTTCTACCTTAGTGTGTTCGACCATTGAAACCAAGGTTTCATGATCATACAGTAACTATGATCAGTCCCCCAGTAACTTACGTGATATCCATAATTACGCATACCCCAGTACATTACGTGATCCAGTACCCCCAGGAACTTACGTGATCAGAGTCCCCAGTAACTTTACGTGATCAGTTCCACCCAGTAGTAACTTACGTATCAGTTCCCCCAAGTAACTTACGTGATCAGTACCCCCAGAACTTGCGTGATCAGTTCCCCAGTAACTACATTGATCAGGTACCCCCGAAGCTTTTGCATGAGGACTCACATTGCCAGACCTCTATTTGCTCACTGGTGACTATATAGGCTCCATACCCTGGCTATGAATAAGAATTGAATGGAAATTAACATACTGCCAATAACCTCAAACTTATAATCTTCCAATAAGCGCGTTTCATGTTTTAAAGTATTCAATCATGAATAAACAAACTTCACCTTTTAAAGTCACTTCCAAGTAGGTCTTTCATCTATAGCCTGTATACAACAAGATGATTTGTAAACAACTGATTCCCAGATTACAACAAAAGTACGCTTTGTTTAAACTAATGCAGCCATTACTGAGAATGTCAAGTAATTTTCATTTTGTTCACCATTTTTTTAGAGTTCAAAAATCAGTACAAAATCAATAAATTTTGATACTGATATCAGGAAAGGTCTTATCAACAATAATTGCCACATGGCTATAAATATCAGAATTTCCTAAAAGTAGGTCGAAGTCATGTGAAAGGTAACAAGGTCAAATTCGATATAGTAAGCAGTGCCAATGGAAAGGTCTTACCACAAGGAAACGCATAACAATTGGAATACCAAGGTTAATTTTATTTTTTGAATTTCCAAAAACTTAGGTCATGTTGGTTGATGTCAAGTCATCAAAATTTGGATACTAATGGAAAAAAAAAAAAAAAACATGAAAAAAAAGAAAGGACATTCTCACAAGGAATGCAACATCTAAAATATGAAAGCTGTACCTCTTGCAATTTGAAAATAATGGTTAACATTAGAATTTTCTAAAAGTAGTCAAAGGTCAATCTAAAGGTCACAAGGTCAAAGAATTTGGTACCAATGGAAGGTCTTGCCACAAGGAATGACAAAAAAAAACCCAAACAAATATGAAAGTCTACCGCTTATGGTATAAAAGATACTGATAAAAGAATTTTTGTTACAGACAGAAAGAACAGACTACCAAAAATGATATGCCCCCAAAATCTTCCAATTTCCGGAGGCATAGAAAATGCAACTAGTATTTAGGTACGTACAAGTAACAAGATTTAAGTGTTTCTAAATTGCTCAGCCATATATAAAACCAGCATGACAGTTTTGTCATTATGATGGATTTAAAAGGCATCCCGAGAATAATTAGAATCCTTCATTACTACGAGTGTCGGATAGGGAAATTCCACCGAGGGACAAGATGTCGCAGTCTAGGACGAGGCATTTGCGAGTCCTAGACAGCGAATCTTTTTCCGAGTGGAATTTCCCTATCCCCACACGAGTTAAATAATGAAGGTATTATTTTTTCACATTTTATCACGATTAAGTGCGTAAAATCGGGAGCCTTTGAGAAATTTACATTATCAAATCTTAATTTGAACTTTTAAACAAAAACTTATCAGACAGCAGAAAGAGCATACCCGAAAATGTTTACACTAAAAGTGGTAAACTAAAAAACTCAAAGACTGGTCTCCCAGGAAAAGCATATATCAAATTGAAATTTAAAACGGAAACAAATATAAAAGTTTTGCTTCACCGTGTAAACGTAAATCAAGGAAATATATGACGTCACAGATGAAATGAACGTCGCAGTAGTGTGAGATCGAAAAAATCTCACATGGGCTGTCTCACATGGGTAAAGTCGTCTCAACACTGGTTGGAAATGTGAGGGGAAATACAATATTCTCAACCCAAATTGTCGACAAACTGGGAATAATCCTCCTCAAAGGCATGCCCACATATTAATTCAAGGTCAATACCTAGTGCTTTGGTCATGAAAGATATAATCCAGTAAATAAGATATGTACAAAGATATGTGTTATTTACATTGGAAACTTCACTGCTATCTCCAACATCTACATCTTGAATTAAATTATTGGATATAACAAAGTGAGTTTGAAATCCCAACTATATGTTTCTTTGTGTAAAATTTAACTTCAATTAAAATATGTAACCTTGAAAATATCTGAAGTATCTATCTAGCACCATCGGGTCTGAGAATAATAAGGTCTGACTGTACCTTATTTTTTATCAATTCAAATCTGGTCCCCCCCCCCCCCCCCCTCATTTTGTATCACTGCCTTATTCCAATCTTCTCAGTATAAATTCCCCCTTCTTCCTCCTCGTACGCCATTAAACAGTCATTAATATTGCCCCCTGACAACATAATTATAGCGGCAGCAGGAACATATTTCTTCACACTAGGCCCATCACCCTCCCCTTTGTTGGCAGTGCCAACATTTACATATTCAATTATTTCTGTCCTGACCATTTCCATTAAGAATAAAAAAAATGTTGAAGACATTTAGAAACTACACATTTTTTGCAATGTAATTAAACAGCTGCTTTATTTATGTTTTTTGCACTGTGCACAGGTCTAAGTTTTTGCTCCATTGTACATCAAAAATTTATGACATTCACAATTAATAATCTGATGGTCACTGATCTAACGGCTCTCATTTCATGCTCTCTGATCTATTAGAATTAGCCACAATCTTCATAAAAAACAGACTGATTAAAAAATTATGACCTTTCACATACTTCAGAACATATCATTATATTTATGTCCTAAACTTATTTAATCTTAAAACTTAAAGCAGTGACCCACATATGCCACTCCAGTCAGTGAGTTAGAAGGGGAGGGGGAGGCATTTATTTCATGCCATTCGATCTAAAGTTGTTAAAAATAAAGGTAAATAAAAGTTGAGAACACTCTTATTCGCCAAGAACATGTGGCTCTTGCAATAAAATCTACTCACTTTCACTTAAAAACACACTGCGAAAAAGCTGCCTCTCATCCAATGTGTCATGCCCAATGGTTAAACCTACATATTAAACTTCCTCATTTCATCTCTTGGAAAAAAGAAGATAACAAAAACAGACCGCAAATTACTTCAACATTGTTGCAAGAAAAAAACCACAAATAAGCCAATTCTAGGCTTGTCTGTTTCCTGCTCTCTGTTTCAGAAAAGAAAATCATTAAAGCACATCTGGTGAAAAAGTTAAAATATATGTTTTACCAAATTTTCCACAATTAGTAACTGCAAAATCTATTTGAATTCTACTTGCAAAAAAATACACTGAAGTGCATAGATTGCGATCATTTTGTGACCACATGATTGAAGTAATTGAAATATTGAATACAAATCACGTTTGGTCAGCAGTGCCTGATTATGCAGTGAGCGAGTGTTCCAAGGGTTGGAATCCTCTACCTATCATCAAAAAATTTGTTTAAAAAAAAGGGCCCCAAGGGCCACATCGCTCAACTGAGCACAGCTGCTTCACTAAGAAGAGCATAGTTTGGGATTTAGAATGTACCAGCTGGGACTAATCTAACCTATGTCGGGTGAAGCAATATTATCTGAACCAACTTAAATCTACTCCATATCAGGAAGCTGTTCAAGGTAAACAATCCACTCTTCTGGTTCAATGAAAAGATTTTTTAAAGAATTTCTCTAACAACTGCATGTAAAACTTTTGATTCCCCTATTGGGGCCTCATCATACCCCGAGGTCATTGATTTGGAACAAACTTGAATCTCACTATATCAGGAAGATTTCATATAAATTTCGCTTTCCTGGCCCAGTGGTTCTGAGAAGAAGATTTTAAAATTTCTCTATGTATCTGCATGTAATAAAATTGATCCCTATTGTGGCCCATCTCTACCCCCGGGGGTCATTGATTTGAAACAAACTTGAATCTCCTCTATGAATCAAGGGAAGCTTCCATAGTAAAATTCAGCTTTTCCGGCCAGTTGTTCTTGAGAAGAAGATTTTTTTAAAGGATTTTCTCCCTTTTTTTTTTTTTATTTTTTTTTATAGTGTCATATGCAAAAACTTTGATCCCCTATTGGGGCCCCATCGTTACCCCTGGGAGTCATGATTTGAACAAACTTGAATCTCCTCTATATCAGGAAGCTTCCATAAAAAATTTCAGCTTTCTGGGCCCAGTGGTTCTTGAGAAAGAAGATTTTTTAAAGATTTTCCCTTATATAATCATATGTAAAAACTTTGATCCCCTATTGTGGCCCCATCGTACCCGAGCGGTCATGATTTGAACAAACGTGAATCTCCTCTATATCAGGAAGCTTCGATATGAATTTCAGCTTTTTCTTCTGGCCAGTGGTTCTTGAGAAGAAGATTTTAACAAGATTTCCCTATATAATTCATATGTAAAACTTTGATCCCCTATGGGGCCCTTCGTACCCCCGAGGTCATTGATTTGAAACAAACTTGAATCTCCTCTATATCAGGAAGCTTCCATATAAATTTCAGCTTTCTTGGCATATGGTTCTTGAGAAGAAAGATTTTTTAAATGACACCACCCTATTTGTGCATTTTCGTGATTATCTCCACCTTTGATTGAGGGGCCTTGTCCTTCATTCAAAAAATTTGAAGCCCCTTCACCAAGGATGATGTGTACCAAGTTTGGTTGAATTGGCCCAGCGTTCTTGAGAAGGAAGTTGAAAATGTTGAAAAGTTTTACGACAACGACACGACGACGGACAACGACGACGACGACAGAACAACGGGACAAATTTTGATCAGAATAGCTTCACTTGAACTTCGGCTCAGTGAGCCTAAAAAAAAGGATATTTAAAAATAAACCATTAAAGGGTGGGAAAAAAAAACCCCCAAACCCCCCCCCCTTTTTTTCTTGGAAAACCCAAAATAATGTAGAACCCCCCCCCCTAAAAAATTCCTGGCCCTGCCCCCAATGAGGAGTTGCACCTTCTCCTTTCCAGTTTATATACTTCTAAATTTATCGTGGCTTGTCTGCCAAGGGATTGGTCATTGGTAGTCTTTGAGGCAAGACACATTTAAAAGGGGGTGGTGGGGTTGAGGTGGGGTGGGCGGGGGGTAGGAGGAGAATGTAGCTCACTAAAGTGAAAATGCCCCTGGGAAATTGCACAGTTCCATGTAATTCCCCAATTCATTCAATTTTTGAGATCTGGCCTTTCCTTACAACAATTCCTGAATTTATAAGGACGCATTCTCAGATTTATTGTTCTACTAGAGACATACATAATATATAAATTAACGTGTTTATTAATGGTTACAGGTTAAATGTGTATTTGATGTTTTGTGTTTTTGTTCGTACACAAGTTGATGTGCGTACAAAATACACATTTTTTATACATAAGAAACCTTTTGATTTCATTGGCAATTTCATTGTCATGAATTTCGTGCAAGCAAAGCGTTTTTCTTTTTAAGATTTTATATGATAATGTTATTTCTGATATGCATACTAATAAGAGTGTTCTCTTTAGTAAGACTGTGGACTTTTTGGCATGTGTGAATGTATGCAGCAATCACGACAGTTTGAGCAGATTTCTTTTGTAAAATTGTGTAATAAAGAGCTTTGCTGCACTCTGTCTTGCGTGAGCTATTTCCCATACACAAGTGTTGTGTTTTATTTCATAAATGATTATATATATATATATAAAATGTCGGTTTGAGTTTACGAATAGGACATAATAAAAGATAAGCAATTTTCCAAGTCTTGTACGAGCTTGGCTTCTGTCTTGTATGGAGGAGAGAAAATTAAGCCTGGACCACAAATCAAATCCAGGATCTGCTGCATTACTAGTTGGTACTCTAACCACTGAACTTTCCAGGCCAATATCCACGCTACTTTTAGCCCTATCAACAACTACATCCTCCCTCTGTAATTTGTCGTCACCCTCGAAGACACACAACCCACTATCTTTTTGCCCTTTGGCAGGATGACCTGCAAGTCCTGGCGTGGTCAACGGCACCAAATATAACGGGAAGGGAAATAAAGGGACCCATGGGCCACATTGCTCACCTATTGACCTTGGCGCCCTTTGTGTTCAACAGTTGTGATTTTTACTTTTTTTTTTAAAGCTTACATATAAATTTAACTTTCTGCTCAGTGGTTCTTGGAGATCTTTAATACTCATCATATTATTTTGCCAATTTGAGATTTTTAAATTCTCTCTTTTTGAAGAAAATTACCCTACATTTGAACAAACTCAAACCATGGATTAATATATACCAAGTTCGGTTGAAACTGGGCCTATGAGTTCTGGAAAATAAGATTTCCTATGTATCAGCATATAAAAAAACTTTGATCAGCCATTTGTGGCCCCATTCCTACCCCAGGGGTTCATGATCTCAGAAAGTTTCAGGTAAATATCCACTCTAGGACCCAATGGTTTCTTGGAAGATTTTTAAAGTTTCTCCCCCAACTTATATTCACCCCAACATTTAGAAATTTATTTCATATTGTGGCCCCAACCCTACCCAAGGGTCAGTTGATTTTACAATTGAATTCCACTACATCAGGAAGCTTTCATATAAAATTTCAGCTTTTCTGGTCAAGTTGGTTTCTTGAGAAGATTTTTAAATGATGCCACCCTATTTTTTGGCATTTATGGTGATTACTTCTCCCCTTGAAAGGCACGGTCCTTCATTTGAACCAACTTAAAATCTCAGGGATTTTTTTAGTGCTTATATCAGGGGACAGGGGCCTTTTCCAGTTGGGAAAAATAGTACATTTGCTTGAAATTTGAGAGAAAAACGTTTTTGATAGATACAATATATAGAGAAAGAGAGAGATGAGAGAGAGAGAGAGAGAGAGCAGAGAGAGAGAGAGAGAGAGAGAAGAGAGAGAGAGAGAAGAGGAGAGAGAGAGACTCTGAGACCAAACCATTGCATTTAAATGCATTGATGTTATAATTGGGCTCTTATCTTACTAATAAGCTGAGGCAAAAAATAATATCATTTGCTTCTCAATTTGTTTGCAAAAGTTTGAAATTTTATAATCTGGAACGAGAATTATTGATTATGGTTATGTACCCCATTTTAATTTATTGTCATGTATTGGGAATTCTAAAGCAAAAATTCAATGGGAAAAATACCTGCTTTTAGCATTAGGAATCGGGCCTATTTCGCCCTGACAGAACCTAAAAAAAATCCCTGATTATCCCCTTTACCCAAGGGATATTTGTACAAATTTTGGTTGAAATTGACCCAGTGGTTTGAAGAGGAAAGTTGAAAATGTGAAAAGTTGACAAGACAGATTGATAGGACAGAAAATGGTGATCAGAAAAGTGTCACTTGAGTTTGCAAGCTCACCATAAAAAATGTGAACTGCAAGAATTTGAACTTGGCCCTGCAATCCCAATCAGGTGTTTTACCCAACTGGCTACCCATTCATAAAACTATTTAATGGACCAGATTTGTGCCAGCAGGACGGAGAAAATGCAATAGGACTAGACGGGGATTTCACCTGGGCTCCCTGAACTTCTAGTCAGTGTTCTACCAAATGAACTAACCTGGCCACCAGTCTGATTACTTCATCTTCCTTTCCTTAAATTTTCTTGTCAGACCCCCAAAGATACATAATTCAGATTTCTTTTGCCCCTGACAAGACAATCTGCAGTGCAGGAGACAGTCCCAACTGATGTTACAGTAGTGTAAGAAAGGAGAAACTTTTGGCGTGATCTGGAATCAAACTAGGACCCCCTGCTTTAATAGTCACGGTGCTCTAATCACGTGAGCTACCCAAGCATAAACATGTTAGCTCCACATTCTTAAGTCAGCCAGGTAACAAGAAAATCAGCCCATTATTAATTGGACCCAGGTATCTTTATTTTTGCTGTGTAACTTCAAGCTCCAATTTTGAGTTTTATTTCCTAACTGAAGGGTGCTTAATGGACAGTTTCAAAAATTTCATAAAAACAGTGTTGTGGAACTAAACAAACTCGCCAATGCGAGCAAAATATTGCTGGACGAAACATATTCATGAAATCCGTTCACCACTTTTTCCCCCGGAAATATCATGTTTATTAATATTTGTAAATTTTATAATTTTACTTTCCACTTTCGAGAAAAAACGCTATATGTTTAA
>CAJDSM010026220.1:0-30178 GCA_903981925.1 Ostrea lurida | reverse complement strand
TTTTTTTTCTTTCTGTAAAAAAAAAAAAAAAATTACTAACCGCTTTGTAAATATTATTCCAGATCTATCATCATTTAATTTTATTATCAACGTGACACCTAGCCCGTTCTCATTGTTAAACACTTGAATAAATGTGTAGGGTGATTTTCGGAATCACGTACCTGAACAACAAGTAAAGTCTAATGAACGTTATTTTGTTGTTGTACTATATAAAATTAAATGAAAGAAATAAAATCTTATTTTTTGCCGGGTGATATGCAGGTTATCACGAGGATTTTAGAACGGTAAACACCGCTAATAATTCGTGATACCTGCATCACCCGAAAAAAAGTTTAAAGATTCCATCTCTTATAGTGAACAGCAATCGTACATGTAACATACGACTTCTGACACCTATCACGACCAATCCCACACAATTAAATGGCTTTTCTGACGTCATAGACAGCTACTTCCTCATAAAGTGGAACAAGGAAATATATCTTGTAATCTCAATCATAAAAAAAAAAAAAAAAAATTATGCAAAGCCTACTTCTGATTTACGCACAGATGCTAACCTTCTATTGGCAACATGCGTCAATCTTTGGTGATAATTCTTTCAACAGTCTGTTTGGAATTCCCATGGCTACGAAGTGTGCTTCCTCCAATTGGATAATTTTTAACGAGCAGAGAGTTTGAATTTATTCAAGAGAGAATTAGAAAAATTTAAAGGTATCTTATGGCTTTTCAAACTCCACACGATAAAGTATATTGGCGACGTTATTTAGATAATACTCATGTTTGCGTATATACCCAGAGACCTTAATATAGAAATATATTTGCGATATTTACTATCATTGAGTGCGAGGAGAAAGGTCGCAGTGGCTCTAATGGTTTCGTCACGAGATCTGCGAGTCAGGGCTTAGCTTCGCGCGATGGCTGGTTGTCATAACAGAGACGTAAACAGTCATTCTTGAATTGTTCTTTTGCCAAAGCAATCGGCATTTAGAAAATGAAGTAATCATGGGTGTTTCAGATACTTTAAAACAATAAAATGCTTTCTGTTCTGTTTAATTGGGTGATATATTTCGCAATGTCGCTTAATTACGATTGTTTTTGATTTGGATAAAATTAATCGAACGAAGAATTTACACATCAATAATTCCGAAAAACCGGTGAACGTAAGAATTACGCGCATAAAAAACAAACAATAACCGCACGGAACTTATTCAAGTTTTTGAAAATTGTTAATGACAGTGCATACAAATTGGAATTATAAGAATTAACATTGTTTTTGAAGAATTTATCGATGTGTAAACCTCGGAGACTTTTTACTCACAAACTTAACATAAAAGTGATTAAATCTCATATGAAGGAAACTAGCATTGCAGAAAAATTCATAACCCGTCGTTAGCGTAAAATGAAATTTTTGTCTGTAATGCTAGTTTCGCTTCATTCACCCCAATAAACCAACAAGAGAAGCATTTACATTGTTTTATATATTTTCATCAGCATTTCTCTAAACATATAAACTAGATTTAAGTACTAAACATCATAATGTTATCAATTTTCATTACTTTAAAACTGGAACGCCAACTTCAACCCTTGGACCCTTGGAATTCGCTCCACAATATGGTACATGACCATGCGAGGACAGGTGACACATACAAAAACCAGATCCAAGCTAGTTTTGCACTTGGATGACACGGACCCATGCATGTTCAATATTTCAAAAGAAATATAAGAGATAAAGATTCAGTGAATGTAAAAGCACGTAAAGAACCCTTAACTGAGCCTATGGTAATCCAGCTGCTAGTAAACCATGATACTAGAAGCTTTGTGGTACTAACCTTTAATGATGAGTGGAGAAAACTCATGAACGGGACGTAAGTGTAACCCAACGAACAACTCAACGGGATGACTTCTTCTCCCTCGTCAACTTTTCATCATTCCACAAAAAAAATGCATATATATGGTGTTTAGTGTTTCTCGATGATCGATACGGAAGAGCGAGACCGATTCGCATAAGAACGATGAATGATGTTAACAGGGCCTTAGCTGTTTTCAACGATGTCGTTCACAGCCTACCCGTGTGGATCCGGTTAAAATAGGTCCCAGCATTCCCCTTGCGTTGTCGTAAGAGGCGAACCGGAAAAACCGAGGACCCCGTGTCCAAGCGCAGGTGTGACTCGATAAAGATCCCTCCCGTGCTCAAAAGGCCCCCTGAGTGCGAGTATCAGGCCTAAATTGGAGCCCTTCACCGGCATTGTGTGACGGTCTCCATATGAGTGAAATATTCTCGCGTGGGGCCGTTAAACATAATAAGTCAATGCAAGTCGTTAACATCAATCATTCACAAATAATCCTGTGCATCCTTTAATGATCGAAATACTTAACCGTCATAAGGCCAATGCTGTCTTGATTTTTACATACCAATGTTTTGGTCGTTCTGTTACATTATATATAGTGACACTAAGTTTGACTTCGGAATTAGGTACCCCCCGTTAAACGGTCAACACAGGATCTAATCCTCTCTGCATAGGTTGACGATCCCACCTCTGTGTGTCAGGGCAGATCGTGTTGTTCTTCTCTTTAATATTAAAGGGCCCATATGCATGTTTTCCAAAATTATACAAATATTAATACGCATTCTGTCTTTCTTTATATTTATATAGTAATAAAGTCCAAATAGAGATATGAAGAGCATTAACTCAATTCGGATTTAAAATCTAAGCTCTCATGCAAAAAAAAATCTTTGATATTATAAAAGCGTAATCACGTGTTGCAGTGAATCACAATGCGACTTTCTGTATAGCTCATTGTGAGAATAGTTTGTGGATATCTTCTAAAATTCAAGCTGAACACACAATTTTGTCGATGCTTGACGTTGAAATGATCGTATCTAAAAACATTTGTTAACGGTTTATTCTTTAAAAAATTGAATAGAAGATGATCAAATCATAATTCCTTTATTTTGTGACTAAAGTAATATTGTTCTTTTTACATGGTGACTACATCGTTTGAATGCGAAGCACAACATATAACTGTAAATTTGATTGTATGAATTCATTAAAACAAAATTGAATACATATTATGTACTTTCAATTAAGAGTTAGGATATTTGTAGTATTTTATTTTGGATAAATTCAAGTTTAAAACAGTGTGTAGAATGTCACGAAGTTGGTAAGACCACAAATGTCAACGACATAGCATTGAAGAGTTCTTATTCGTATACCAACATTGGGACAAGTTTTGAGGTTGTTCCAAAAGACTCGTATACAACCTTCACTCCTACCTGGTCGTCGGCAAAGTTTTGATGCAAACCGAAACCTTTCAGTTGCAAAGCGAGCGCCGATATGCTTGAGACTTATTGATTTAAGGGGAACATGTTAATATTGTGCTGTGTACTTATGAATGAACGATCGTATATCTGAATATCTAATGCTTTGAATAATGTTAGAATTTGCAACTTTTTAATTCCAGATATTCAGAAATGTCTGTCATTCATTCGGCTTAAGACTTCCGTGGTCGCAGTGCTGCAGCATCGCACGTTTTCAAAAGGCCTCAATATTCTACTCAGGAGGAAGTTCTCACATCATCGAGAGGGCGGACAAAGGAGACGCCTTTCATTGCATTCTCGCACAGATGAAGACAATGCTGCAGCTATACTGTTGAACTTGGGATCTATGAATGAAATCAAGTAATGTTGTATCTTAGTAAATCAAATGCAGCAAGTAAAATGCGGAAAGCTAGGGGAACAGAGTGCAACGACCCAACCAACCATCTCAATACCACCGCCCTCTTCACAACCGCTTTATCCTCCAACAAACAAAGCCAAGCTCCCAGAATCAACGATTCATCACAAAGTAAACCAATATCCGTCACCAAACAGATGGAACAGCAAATCAAGATTATGCTACCCCAGACAGAATCTTCTGAAAAGCAGACTCCAGCTAATCCTGACATCCGTGAATCGATCATGGTTCGTATATGGACAAGCTGGAAGTCGCTCAGATTGATGATTTGAAATATTTGGTTCAGAGTGTTCGTTCCAATCCAACGAGAGTATTCTCAGACCAATGACTGAGCTTTGAAAACGTCACCCGATCGCATGAAGATCTCATTAAATGATAAAGAATACTACAGAGTGAAGGGAGTTATTACGCCCAAGTCTCCAATTTGATCCCCATAAATCTAATTTCGAATCTTTCTAAATCGGGATTCTAGAATTCCAGGTATACTGAATAAACAAACGGGTTGATGGAACAGAAGCCATCAAACATTGGCAAGTTCTCCTCAAACCTCAAAAGAAGCAGCATTCTTTGATGACGAGTACTCGAATAATTTTCCTCCCGATCAATATAACAGGAACACTATTCAGGGACCAGATGACCATAGTACCGAAACAGTTATGACAAGGAACCACATAGGGGAGCGTCCCACCAAGAGGAACGCCCCCTAATTCAAACCCGAGAGTCCTATGGTGAAGAACCAGATGAAAAGTAATCCACAGACTTCTTCAAGAACCCGGGAAATATAGAAGCTCTTACTATCCTCTCCAACAGACAACAGAAAACTTTCGACCAAAAGATGATGATCAAAGATTGTTTCATCCTCGAAGGAGATCCCATTAGTGATAGAAACAGTGATCCAAAATCTCCCCGTTTAACCGAGATAACAATCGTCCTTTCCACACAATAGACAACCTCCTCTTCTAGAATCAGGACCTACACGTCTTGGATGGATCTCGTAGTAGAGCAAAGTAAATTTCGATGGAATCTGAAAATGGGGGAGCGACTTGCAGACCTGGACCAGTCAATCTACATTACGTAGGTCTCTGATTTGATCCAACCAAACGCACCAATCGGAACGAAAACTATAGAAGATCCAAGACGTTATGATATACCTCCAAATTGAGGGTAACATGTGCCAATATATGGATCTCAAACCGATCTAGACCGAACGTCCATTTGAGAATCCCCAGACTCTAGGCCTCGATTTGATCGCATTTAAGTTCGAGCCTCTACTTGTAGGCCACAAATTCGATGGACACTTTTGAAAGACCCTTCAGATGAAACGACACGATTTTGAATGCCATCAAATTCCTAGACCTCCATTTTGATGGTCCTGATTTAAGATCTACACTTTGACAGGCGCAAGAACTATGCATCTCCAATCGAGGAAAAATGAGAAAGACCTGATCGTGACCCTCAATTCGAAAGAATGCTCAACAAGCCTCATTTGATATGAATCCGCAAATTCCCAGAGAGAAGTCATACTCGAAGAGAATAAGGTTTAGGATGGACACTGGACCCAAAGCAATCAACACCGGATGGTGATGTAATATAGACCCCACCACAACAAGAAGTTCTTGATAAGGAATGGATCGTTAAATATGTCAGGAGATGGCATAACCGTCTCTGGGACAAAGAGACATCGGTATGCTGAAAGTTATCAAAAGCCTTTCCCTTCCAAACGGGGGGTATAGAAGCCACTTCGTTACCATCGAAGAGCCTCCTTTTGAAGATGATGATTTTCTGATAGAAGGTCCATCATTGCCAAGAATTCATGTTCACGAGTATGGATCACGAGGTCCAGACACAAACTGCGCCAGGATAGCCTGATCTGGTCCAAGACACTTTTAGATCAATTTTGACGCCCTCACCGAAGACAACAGACCGCCGCCAATCCCACTATCATGCGTCGTAAACCCAAATGATAACAATTGATATACCTTCACTAATGATCAGAGCCGTTTCCAATAAAGCAAAAGAAGAAAACCCAGTTGTGATCGTCTATAAACCTGAAAGATCCTAGCGATGCGATGAGAGACCTAAAAATCAATACGTGACAGTAAAGAAAATAGCGAGTGGATACAATTCGAGGAAAATCAAAGTCAACTGAATGATCGTCGGGAACAAGTCGCAATAGTAGAGAGAGCCGAAAGAGATCTTCGTGAAAGGACACCAGAGATTACGTGATACGATACTCCGCCGAGCTAGAGACAGGGATACGAATCCATAGGGCCGCGCGAGAGAAGGGACGTATGATAGAGATAGTGAGCGATCACGTATCGCGACAAGCATTGATAGAGACCGCAATAGACGCTAGGGATGAGACCGGACCGAGAACGACGAACGAAGGATGATCGTGACAGATGAGGGATCGAAAGATAGAGGAAAGATCGAACCGGATCCCCAAGGCCCGAACCATTCGGAGGGCATTCCTCGTGAAAGAGGTCGACATTAAAAGGACCAGTTCCTAAAAATTGATTGATTGTATTCTGTGTTACGTCCCTCTTGAGAATATTTCACTCATGAATATGGAGACGTCATCATTGCCGGTGAAGAGTTGCAAATTTGGACCTATGCTCGGCGCTCATGGCCTTTGAACAGGGAGGGATCTTTATCGTGTCACACCAGGTGTGACACGGGACCTCGATTTTTGCGGTCTCATCTGAATGACCGCCCAATTTAGTCGCCTCGTACGACAAGCGAGGGGTACTGAGGACCTATTGTATTCTAACTCGGGTCCCCACGGGGTTCCTAAATAGAGGGATATAGATAAATGCATGTACATGTATAGTTCTACATCGTTTCTATGAACTTCTAAGAGGGGACGGATCCTCCCGAAAAATTGACCACTTCATGTAGTTCGTGTAAGTACATGTATATACATATAGATTCGATAAATCAATATCGTTATATGAAACGTCGGCATAAAAGCCGGACTATCTAGAATTCACACCTGACCATTACACCGCTCAGTTCGAAGCAATAAACAGAATAGTAAAACGTAACGGAATCTAGCGCTAAAAAGAATTTAAAAGTGTGTTACAGACAGAATCACTTAGCATCTGTTAGAGAACATTACAGTCCAGAAAGGATTTGGTAAGTGACAAGATTTGTTCTTCTGCCTTCGATTCCAGTCGCTCCTCGTGGGAAATCCACTTGAGATGATTATTTATAGCTAAGTATATACCAAACAATTCTAAGGACAATCTGATCTGTGATACACTCCGATATTCTGATGCCGCTAATACAACGGTCGATCATTAGAATATCGGGAGCGGATCAAAGATATGAATTGGCAAAGTTAACAACGTGTTAAACGTAATCATAATCCAAATATATGTACATTTGAAGTGGAGTAGACAACACGGACCTTCAACAAAAGCGAAGGCAGGATCAGGTGCCATGGAGGAGTAACCATCCTCAGCTGACCGGTCACACCCGCTGTGAGCCCTTAGTCGAAATAAAGTTAACAGGATTACCCATCGTCAAAATCTAGTAGGAAAATGATCGTCTAACAAAGGGTATGAAACAAATCAGTCAACATAGACCTGGGTTTGATCAGACTGAGTCTAAGGGTGGGGTGGGCTGTTTATTCAGCGGCATCCGCTGAAGGAAAAAGCCGAACCATCAGATTTTTCCGGTGGTCCTATTTTTGGTGATGGTGAGGGTGTGTGTTCAAAGAGTGATGAGATAAAGTACCTTCATACCGAACAAAAGAATCTCTCGCCTATCAAAAGTTCAACAACTCTATATACAGCATTGCCCAGTACCTCATTTCCCAATATTCAATTATAAAATATTGCATGACTTCTACAGTGATAAATTAATCAATTTATATTACTTTTAAAAATCCGAGAAAATGTCATTCATTAATGGCAGTTCAGGAAAATTCAGCAAAAATTGCTTGTAAGCACATTGACGTGAAGGCATTCATGATACCAAGACGCAACGCATAGGACGTTGCCATACCATGGACTAATTTTATAATTTGGAACCTAATGAAAACCTTTCAAAAATAATAACCTCATGTCTGGCAATGTGTTTGTAATTGTTGTTACAGGAATTGATACCGATTATTTTAAAAATGAGATTACCATTTTACGTAAAATACACCAAAAATATATCTACATGTAGATCAAAGCATTATTCTAATTTAAACATATTTTGTTATTTATATAACATAATAGGATCAGGCAGCTCATGTAGATGCATATTACAAATAAATAGTTACTATAATAATCAGATGTAGAAGGGAAATAAACTTTTGCCTCGGAGCTGATGCACATGCACCTGGTAACTTTGGCCAACATAGATCAGAGCACAGTAGTTACCGTTATATTGATGTACTATATGAACTAGTGTATATGATCAAAGATCGAAGCATATTGTTGTGGTCTGTAACTCTTCGGAGTTTTACGCGGGTTTGGCAATATTCCGGACATTTTTTATTTGAAATAGGGTCGGTATTAAAGATTTTTCAGTTTTCCTGACATCTTTCCCGTGACCAACATCTTCGCTAGCCAAGGGTGACGATACACGATGTTTTTTCTTTCAAAGAAAGAGAAACACCGTGTATCAAGAAAGAGAAACACCGTGTATCGTCACCATTGGCTAATGAAGATGCGTGACCAGGAGTTTGTGGTACTTGACACGACAGATTGAGAACTTGCGGATCCAGGATTTATCGAAAGGGGACCAAACTCATTGAAAGGGGATCAAAAAGCTTAAGTTCTTTGGTGAATTCCAAGTGGGGGACCAAGGGGCTTTACCCCGGAATTCAGGGCTTTTAAAGTTACTAAAAATATAGGGGTTGTTTTAGCTATTCTTCTTTACATAACAATTAAGTTTGGTTAAATAGTTTTGTGAAATATTCAGATCAGTGTACGGAATATCTAAGTGCACAATATCATACTGAAGTGCATTATTTGCTACTTTAAATGCTGTGGTGTTGTCATGGATACCAATGACTTGGAAGTTAGCAGAAGTAAACTATTTTACCATGTTTAGCTAGAGGGTAGTGCTGGGTAAATTTTCTAATATGTATGGATGATCAATATTCATGTTGCTAATTGCCTGCAGACAAAATGCTTGGGGGGCGGGGGGGGGGGGGGGGGGGGGGGGTGGGGTGGGGGGGGGGGGGGGGGGGGGGAGGGGGTGGGGGGGGGGGGGGTCCTGAGAATGTAGGGTGTTCTGAATATGTAAGTGAAATAATTCGTGTATAATTAGACTTACTTAAAAGAAAACAGAGATGGAATAGCTTTTGCTTCGGATGTTAGAAATGTTGCTTTCTTTGGATGTCTGTCTGGCCATAACTATACAAATACTTGAACAGGAAATTTAAATTTCATTAATTGATTTTTACTGTCGAAATATTAACGCGAAAAACTGTCAGAGTACATTATTTTACAGTTTACAAACGTATTTCAAAGGATTTATCGTTAGTTAAAATAATAATCGTATATACATGTACAAGATAATTTTCCAGCTCTATTCAAACAAAATAATGCTCTCTGTCTCTCTCTCTCCAGAGTATTTCAATTTTCATTTCCATAGATAAATCAGACAAACGTTTCTCTCAGGCAAAGGTTGTCAACCCCATCCTTCTTACAAAATTAGGAGTAGAGTTTTTCGACACAACAGGTGTGATAAGGTGCCTAGGGGGAATAAACAGGGAAGGGTCCAGGAATTTTTTAAAGGGAGGGGCTGGGCTCTATCATTAAATTGATTTTCAAAGGCGGGATCACCCTCAAAATACTTTTAACAATTCTGGCAAACTTTGCATACGAAACGGGGGTGGCGGGTTCCAATGCCCGGGCCCCCTCTGGATCCGCCACTGCTAAGCATCCCCTGGTGACCGGTTACACCCGCCATGATCCCTACATCTGTAATGATACGTAGTCAGAATCAATACGTATAGAACTGCTTTCCCATTTGTATGAAATACACCAGAACAGCAGTTGACCGAATGACAGGATGTATTAGCAAATAGGAACGTTCTAACGACTTGGAAACTGCTGAAACCCTTATAACATCAATTTACATGTACTTGTCAGTAACCTGTATCGGTTTGATCATACGCAGAACCTACTCCTGTGTATCGAATCAGTTGAGATAACGAGCAAAGATAACGATCTCGCGAGTCCCTAATAGAATACAAAACAGGAGTTGGGCAAACACGGACCTCTGGACACACCAGAGGTGTGATCAGGTGCCTAAGAATTTATGCATCAATATTTGAAATAAACCTGAAATCAATATTGTTCAAATTCTTCCAACTTGCATGTCCGCCAAGTTCAGATAATGAAATTTTCGGAAGCCCATGGACCACAATGTTGATCCGAGTAGCCTTGCACACACAGTAATCTTGGACTCCAAAGTTTTGGAGTTCTTAAAATACCTGTTGTGGGCCTGCTCAAGGACCATGGAATGAATATTTATCACATGATGTCACCTTGGGATAAAAAAAAACCCCTTTTAAAAATCCTGGGGAAATGATGTGAATAAACTTAATTTAGTCAACAAGAAAGCTGGTGATGGTAGTGTGCTGAAGGCACAAAGGCTAAATTCTAAATCCCGGAGCTCCGGCGTCAAACCTACGTAATAACTGTTTTATCGTCAAACGCTAAGCAACTAGAGGTCCATAAGGCTCATCGGTCACTTGTATTAAGAGCCCTAAGGGCTATGAAATTCTCCTCTGTATAATCCAAGCTAACATTAACACTTTGTGGTTAGTCTTTTAGGGAAGATATGTATTACCTGTCTCCTTCTTTTTTTTATTTGAAAAATTTCTTCATCATTTAAAGTATCACCAAGGTGGAAATTTAGTTCTGTTCAAGCTTACCAGAATGACAATGAATATTCTAACATGATGAATTAGATGAAAGATGAGATATTATTATGAGATGCCATTTCTGGGAGATTCTATCTGAAATAAACACACATTTAATTTTAAGGTGCAGACTCAAAGTCATTACTTTGTGACAAATTTGTCTATGTCAAAATATTTTAAGTTGGTTCAAACTGGAAGTGGACATGCAGCAGTTTCAAAACTGCATTACACGATACAGTTCTCCATACTGATGGTCTGTGCCAAATATCAGGTAGCTGTCCTGTGTGGTTCCAGAAAAAAGTGTGACAGAAATTATTTTTGAGAACAAATTTGTCTATGTTAAAATATTCTAAGTTGCGTCAAATAGGAAGTTGACATGCGGCAGCTTGGAAACTGCGTTACACGATACAGTTATCCATACTAGTTGACGCTCTGTGCCAAATATCAGGAAGCTGTCCTGTGTGGTTCCTGAGAAAAATGTGACAGAAATTTTTGTGACGCCGACGCTGCAAGACGACTGATAGTGATCCCTATATGTCCTCTCTGCTAACGCAGACAGGCGACACATTTGATACTGACTGTCTACGAAAATGCATGCATGTCGGGTTGTTCAAGTCCATAGAAGGCGAGGCGAAGCCATTACTCGGTGAGAATTGCACATTAAAAATCTTAATCCAACGTCGTGGAAATGTAAATATTGAAGAACTTTTCACACTCCATGTTGTTTTAAGGGTGTAAAATTCAGAATACACTCGTAAACGTTGTTGTGTCCTCCGAAGTTGCACAGCACGAATATCAATCATCTCCTTTCACTAATGAAATTGTTCAATTCAATAAATTTTAGATATGAATGTTCTTTGCTATTCATTGGAATCAAATTGCGCGTGAAAAAAAAAATGTCTGTTTAATATGTGGTCCTTGTACCCATTGTCATAGTCTCCACTGTCGGCCTTTGCCATCTGACATTTTATGTTTACAAATATCCTCTAGAAATAGAGCTGCGGACGGATATATACATTGTATGTAGTCGAGTAACTTGCGCGTTTGCGAGCTCAAACATTCTAGAACTGTGGTCGACTAAGTTGTGAGCTTAAACATTCCAGAGCTGCGGACGCTCATTAACTGCTAAAGTGCATCCTAATATTTTATTATCATATAAGGGTCCTGCAGAAACACACGAGCTCGTGGTCATTGTCAATAAAGTTTGGACTTGGTCAAAACCAACCCAAATGTTTTTATTGCATGATCTCTTAACATGGAAACTCGAGAAAATAGTTTATCTAGTAATATTGCCGAGAAAGAAACGGACAATTTTCAAATGGGGGTGGATGGGTGAAGTGGATGGAGAAGGCGACCCAAACAAGATCTGTCAGAAGACACCATTTTATGTAGCACGCCACAAAGCGTGAATCTACTTTTCCTATCCATCCGGTTCCAAGAAAGATATAGCTATGATTAAATATTTAGAAAAATGCGTCAAAGTCAAAAGACACTCGGTTACATGTCCTGGAACCAAATTAAAGGTTTTGTCATGAGGAATGTGAAATATCAAAGCCAAGGCTAAGCTTCTCAAAAGTAAGCGAACATCACTAGATTATAAGTCCTGTAACCAAATGAAGAGCTTGATCAAGAAGAATCCAAGTGTGAAATATCAAAACCCTGATTCAAAAGAAATTTGTTTTAAAAGCCAAACTCAAAAGGTCACTAGGTGAAACGTCTTGATTCCAAAAAGAAAAGTCTGGTCATAAGGAATTCATGTGTGAATCATCAAAGCCCCATCCTCTTAGTTCAATATATGTAGCCTAGATATAATGTTCAAAGGTCACAAGCCGTGGTGCCAAATGATAGTCCAAGTCATGAGGAATCTATCCTTAATACTATGTGGAATATCAATGTCTCAGTACCTGGTGCCCTTCAATGTCATGGAGAGCATATATGTACAAAGTTGTAAGATCCTGGAGCTTACGATTTGGTTTGTATCCTGTCCACAACGTTTTCCTACTAAGTGATACCACGACCTAGAAAACAATAGGCATCTTCTCATCATGGTGATCAAGCTGTAAGATCCTGGAGCAAACAGTCCCCGGTCTGTATCTTCTCCATAAGGTCCGAACGGACGGACGAACAGACAGACGGCGCCATACCATTAAAAAGATATAACTCTGACTGAAGGCTTTGAAACGTTGGTCACAGGTCAAGATCACTGGGTCAAAAGTCTTGGTACCAAAATAGGAATCTATGTGTAAAATATAGTTCTAAGCTCTATCCTCCTTGGTTCAACAACGGTTGAAATATATCCCTTGACGCCGACGGTATGACAATAGTTCTGCAGATATTCGTCCTGACGAGCTAAACAGGGGAATTATGTAGATTCCATAAGGTTGAAGATGTTCAACTAAATCGGGATTACAAGCCCCGTAACGCCCTTCCAGATCCGCTAATTACCTTGGGAATATTAAAGTGGGGAAAGAACAGGTTGTTTGTTAAGTAACTTGTCTGCAAAACGAGTGCTGGTTTACGGGTTTTTAGCAGAATGAAATCTACCCTGTATGCTAACAGAATGATGCACTTATTAAACTACGGAAGTTTGAACCTCAACATCGCGGAAGTTCTTAAGTGACGATAACGAACAGTGATCGATCTCACAAGATCCAAAGAGAACGACTGGAAAACTTAATTTCCGGCAAACCATAAGCCATGGATTGCCTGCCCTTGATTCCAGACGTTCCCTAGGAATTTCAAGCCCACAGAAAAAATAGACAAAATTTACGAATAAAAATCTAATAAACTACCGGTAAATAGTTTCACGACTGTTTGATAAAAGAGTCTTAAACTATTTACCGGCTAGGGATTCCGCTCGCGCTTTTACCGTGTTATAAGATGTTACCTTACGTCTGTTGAAATTCTCAGTACTTTCGGTTTTACTCTCCAACGGTGAATTTCCTGCATGATTAGTCCCTATCTTACTTAATAAGGCTATGATACTCCTCAACAGCAACTTTTTCTCTTGGTAGCGCCACCGCTTACTTGCTATATTGTTCTGTCCCGAAATACTGGTACGCCTTGATGGCAATATCTTTCTTTTGAATAATACATTAATATTAGGTCCTACATACCTATTACTTTCTAATATATGTTATTTTACACGGTATTTTTTTTTTTTTTTTCGTTTGAGCCGTCCATTTTAAGCATTAAAATCCAATGTATTAATTTAGCTGGCTTGATAGTACATAGATGAAGTTCTCAGTGCGTGTACGAAAAATATTATGCACAATGAATAATCTTCCGAATCATCCAAATGAATAAGTTTAGAAAGATGTATTCAAGAAGACAAATTACTAAACTTAAAATAACGGGAAGTTAACGTTGGCTGTTCCCATCCACCCGTTATTTCACATTACTTGGATACGGTTATCGGCAGTAGAATGTCCTACTACCGATTATCGTGACAAGTTTTACATTTATATATTATATTTTTCTATATCATATAAAATCATATCTGCATACACAAATTTAGACATTAATTTTATTTTAGTCAATTTAGTTCAAACGTCATCATATTCCGAGGAATAAATGCGGGAAACAAACATATCGTATACCTTATAATGGAAAAAAAACCACCAACAAAACATTTAATGTCGGTGCAGTTTTGAAGTTATAACATTAATGTAAACGCTAAAACTATATTTGTTCAACATTCAAGCGAATTATCATTCGCCTGCTAATCACCGGGGCTAATCAAACCAGGTAGGAAGAAAATTGACATACCGGAAGTAAATAAAACGAAAGTACAATACAATGTTCTTCATTACTCAATTGTTAAAAGTATTGTATACCAAACAGATCTTAACAAGATTTCTGTTTATTGAATTCCAATTCTTTAAAAGAACCGTTTTTTCTCCACACGAATCTCGACATTTTAATAAGTCTCACAGTCACAAGTAGACAGACAACAGCGACATACTACTAAATTTTCCAACATGCATACATGTACGAATAATGCAGTTGATACACGATAAAAATACTCTTGTGATGCAATCATTCTGCAAACCTCGCGATGTTTGGACTATCATAGAATAACCCAGCTTACAGAAAATCTCGGGCCGTATTGTTATGAACAGCAAATTCTTCACTTTCAACCGATGCAGTCCGCTAGTACTGTGCTCTTATAGCTTTCAAGTGCCTGCTTCGTGAACACGTACATAATGTTTGCAAATTTCTTGGGGAAAAGGGACTAAAACCATGTAAAGGTTGATTGTTGGTTGCACTACTCCAAAATATCAATATATCGCAATGAGCGTATTGATACATGTGGTCTTCCTATAAATCTTGCCTGCAAAGAGGTTGTATCTTTAAATTTTAATTACCTTTCTGCGACAACCAAAGTAAAAAGTTACCTTTTATATTAATTCTTAAGAGATAGCAGTGTATAAAATTTACTAGAGTATGCAATGTGTGTATATGTGAGAGGACAATACCCGCAATGTCAACCTCAAGCAACCGGGATAACATGTGTGATCTACTAAATCCCTAACAAGCTGCAAACAAATTTAAATAGACGGACGTCCTGTGTAAACCTTAGCAGTCGTCCACTGACGTATTAAGTCGCTTTTGTTCAGCTCCGTCTTCTACAACTTTCTCGCAGACAAAGGAAAGAGGGGGATAGGTTTGCGCGAACCACATGAAGATATCTGTGTAATCGAGAAAAAGTAGTGAAAACGGGTAATCATTCAAAAATGCAGAATTTTACTAAACCAGTTATAACTTATGTCTGATAATCGCTGTCCTCTATAAGCGCCGTGCACCTCTTGTTTCTGGACATATAAAAACCGCATGTTTCTAACAATGGTGAATTTCGGCAATAGTTCAATGTACCGCGGAGCGTCGTCAAGGTCATAGCGCGCATTGGCTGTGTACCTAAAAGTAACGAAACGGTCAACGATATGCTATTTCAGTACTTGAGAATCTCTAAATATAAACAACATTGTTTCTTTGTTGATTGAACGGGCGATGATCCTTTTTCTGCAAATGCTAGCGTACCATATATCACCCAATATAACAATAAAGAAAGCATTTTACTCAATTGATGCCGTTGAAGGGCTACAAAATTTAGGCCTTTACGTTTGTCGTTTATGGCTTTTGAGCAGGAAGGGATCTATATCATGCCACACCTGTTGCTACACGGGGTCTCGATCTTTACGTACGGTATCATCCGAAGGACCGTCACATTGAGAGGCCTCTTACGGCAAGAACTATTCCTGCAAGTTATTATATTTCTCTCATCCAATCATAAATTTTATCTAGGGAAAAAACACAATTTGAAAAAAAACATCGGTAGATCATAGTCTAGACCCACACAATGAACTCTTTCCGTCAAGCGATTGCTGCGTTCTCATTAACAGTCCCCTATAAGTCTACACGACGATCATTCATTGAGAGTAGAAAGCACCCAACTACCTAAAAATAATTGTATCTTGGTTTGTAGCTTAGTTGTTTGTTCTATGTCATTCCACTGTTGATTACGATTAGATACTGATACGAGGGAGGCATTCTATCTCTTACGCAACAGTGACATCCGTTTAATGTTGTGCGCAATCGAGAGTTTTACTGGCGGGCGTTTGAAGCGTCGATACGGAGTCTCAGAATAACTTTAAACAAGGATTATGATTTACTTATTTGTTGTGCAATTACCTGAAGGACAAAGAAACGCAGTGATCAATTGGAATGCCCGAAATAGAATACAAAACAAAAATTGGGCCAAACACGGATTCTTCGGACACGCCGAGTGGATCAGGAGCTAGGAGGAGTAAGCATCCCTCTCTTGTTCGACGATTTGCAACACATGCATATTTCGGTTTTGTTTATATTTTTTTGAGTACGTTTATTCTTAAATCAATTTCATGCAGCGCTTCTAAGGTCGAGAGCGTGCAAATTTTGACAACGCGCGGTTAAAATTCTACAACATTTAGATCGGAGATAACAACTTACATTTTCCATTTGAGCAATTTCTTTTGTTTTCTTTCCCCGAGATTTTTTAGAACCTCGAGTACACTAGATTCATGAACGGCCAAGGTGGTGTCTTCTCATTTGATTACACTGTTCTGCACTGTTTTCCAAATTGTTCATCGTTCTTCTCCAGTCCAATGTCCTTTAGATGCTGCATTTCTCAGCAACAGCAAACGGTTTTTGCTTATCATTCAAAGAATTACAGGGTGATTGCAGTATTGACCGACTATTAATGTATTAAGGTGATCATTTAGGTGAGATATTTTCTATCACTGAACATTCGATGCCTCAGTTATTGTCAGATGACTAGTTTATCAGCTCTATCAAAAAACAACGATATTTTCTACGTATCAGTTGAGTTGAATTTCAAAAAACCTTTATAGGAAGTCGGAATCTCAACAAAGTAACGCAACAACTACAATTCTACCTCTACTTCCAAAGCCAAACTTTACTATTTATTGTTTTCGATGAATGGCTAGAAAGAAGGGCAAATCTAACCGGGAACCTCAAGGATTGTTTATTTCCTTTTGAATCCCAATTGGGAGGGAAATATCAAGATCAGAAACAGTAGAAAGAGCTGCCATGATCGACTTGTAAACCTCTTCTCGTGTCAAAAAAATGGTGTAAAGCACGGGCTGATATTACTTTAAACCTAATATGCATATTTATTTTACTCATATAGAATATAGTAGTACATGTATTGAAAACTGGTGGAGCGTATATCAGTCGGTATACTGAAGTACTGCAGTTCTATCTAATGAATGCAAAAACCACTGAAAATGTTCTAGAACGATCCTCAAAGATAGCAATTCAGAAAACATTAACATATTTTGGGACTGTTCAGTAGTTATACTGTAACTGCCGGGAAAGATAGGGTTTACGGCGGATGTGACGAGTCGACTGGGACTGCCTTATTTATCCTAGACACCAGATCCACCTCTGGTATGCCCAGGGATCTGTGTTTGCCAAACTGTTACGTTGAATTCTTTACTCCTTCTAGGCACCTGATCCCACCTATTGTCCAGGAGTCCGTGTTTGCCAAATTTTTATATTTTGCATTCCTTATACGGTTCGAGATTGATCACTGTTCGTTATCTTCAACCTTTTCTATATACAGTAACACTACGGGTGGATCAAGGGCTCGAAGTCGGGGGGCGCAACTTCATGAATCGTGAGGCAGAATGGCTGAGGACCGTCTTAAGGCCCACTGTGGGGCCCATGGGGCGAAGTCCTCGGATATCATATGGCTGTAATATGTTCTCTAGCTACGTTGTATTTTTATTATCTTCTGTCATATCTAATCAGGTGATTGAAATTAATAAAATGTAACATTGCTTTAAATTTGCTTTTTTTCGGGGGTGGGGTGGTATTACTGTGTGTAAGATACAAGCTCTCCTACTAAAGTATCAATAAATCAAAATATCTTGTTTATTTCTCCGAGAGTGAAAGATTATAGAGGATCTTGAATGAGTGCTTATGGCATATGAAATATTAGGAAATGAGTACCGGATTTAATATTTCCCGAGCCTTGGCAACGAATTTTCATCTTTTACTTTTATTTCATTAACCGTAATTCACTTGGAATTGAAAATTAAAAGACGGAGGCGCCATTGTACACGAAGACAACTATGAGAGTTTCAAGCATGGAAATTGTATACTTGGAATTCATTCCATGCAGTTCGGAGCTGACCAATATGGTGTTGGCTGACCAATATGGTTTTGGTTAATTAAATACTACCTTGTTCAGGCATAACGTTCCAAATCTGATGTTTGGAACCTATCCTTACTGTGTAACCATTATTTGCAATGGTTACATTTTCGATGTTAGTGTGGATACTTTTGAATGCGATGTTTAAATTCGCATTCATCCCAGTATTACCAGAGGAATTTCAAATACAGGTATAGTACATAGGTCAGAAATTGTGGAAAGAAAGGTGAAGAAAACTTAAAAGAATTTTAAGTGTGCAAGAAGCTGATATTTCCTCTTATCTTATTTTAGAGAGTGTATGATTCCATAAGGCGTATACGTGGGTGGTGTGCGTGTAAGACTGCGAGTTCAATACGTCGTTTCCGGGATCCAGATTTCCTCATTTCGTATCACGTGACTTTCATCCTTACGTGACGTCATTTAGGACATGTTTTGTTTAAAATAGCGGCGCTCTATCACCGCAATAAGGAGGTACATGAGCATACAGCACAATTAAAGGGAGCTAGTTTCAAAAATAAATAAAAGTAGGATAACGCTACTTAGACTAACTGAGGCAGCTGATGAAATCGCCCTTGAGAAAGTGGAAACGGATCAAACGTATTCCGAGTCTTCCGTTGATAGAACTGATGAATCCGGCAAAACATGCCATAGAAAATCCGAAATGGATTACAAGCCTGTATTCATTACCGAATGTTGAATTTGGTGTCAGTTTTATTTATTTATCTGTATATTGTGAGTGGAATTCTGCCAGAAAAGAAGTACAAAGATGACAATTTGTAAAAACTATTACTAATGTAATCAAAACATGCCCTAAATTACATAGCTATCACATGACCGGGTAACGTCTTTCTACCTTCATGTGTAAGAGTTCCGATATCTAGGAACCGACGTATTTGTATCTTCATAGTTCATGAACACTAGTTTGTTTCAAGATAGAATATTTTCAATAATTCGTTAGTGTTGGATGCCATGACTTTTGTTCTTGAAAGTGACTCCTACCAAGGTACAGTACACCAGTTGTTTGTCTATTGTGCCGAGAGACTCTGGAGATCCAGGCCGTGTCAATGTACACTTCCAGAATCAGCTCTCCCAAAATCTCCATTGATAAATGACGTATGTGACACTGAGTAAACTTGTGAAATCATGTCCTACAGAATCGTGTTTGTGTATTATCTCCCCCATCAACGGTACTTAACAACAGGATATTCTAGAGTATCAACATACTGAGTATTTAAAATGGAATACCAAGTATATCGGAACTTAAATTGTCATCTTTTCTGCTATTAATCTTTAATTTGAAAACTTTTTTTTAAAAGGTTAACAATCAATAGTAAGAATTACGGAAGTCACACTGCTAATTGCTTGTTCAGACGCAAAAAACCCTTTTACCTATTTAAATTTGAATCGCAATAGGAATTCAAGGGCAGATATGAAAGATGATGTTAATGGCACTGTGGTGTGCTAGTTCCGTCGTCACACTAACAGTTGGTGCTCTGACATCCTTCTTAGTTCTATCATATCACATGTACCTGTGGATGCTGATTGTGAGTGATAATCAAAATTGATACACAGTGCCTTAATTATGTACTTACTTATCAAAATATCGAATAAAATTAATTTTCATTAATGAATTATTATCTGGTTATTGTATCCACAGTTGGAACATTGGTATCTTGAATATCAGTATATCAAATTCCATAGATAAAGAGAGCTGAAAGTCCTAACTAAGTTTTCTTCTGGTATTTTAACTTCAAAATCTTGAACCCTCGGATATCTTGAGGTTTTTTCTCAGCACTATCGAGTTCAAGATAACGGGGGATCAATGTAATATATAAATTAAAATTTCCCCATATTTTATCCATTTTAAAGCAATGTTTACACAACTTCAAATATCATTCATCTTTGTCGGTTGGAAGCACATTTGTTTCGTATTTCAAATTTGAAGTTTATGAGTAGAAAAGTCCAACAGTTTGAAACTGATTTACTGTGGAGACATTTCAAAACTGAAGTCCATTCTTCTCGGAATCATGTTCACAGATTAATATTCAGAAGAGGTAATCTGAGATTGAAGTGTGCAGATTCCTGAACATGCATTTAAATATGTCGAATTCGAGATACGAGCTCTTCTGTGTAGGAGGTGCGTTTAGTGAAACTTTGAATGCTGAGGTGGGACAGTGTGGACCTACCGTCAGTTGAAATGATTGAATGTATTAAAAGCGGTTGTTTTTTGTTTTGTTTTTAAATAAGTAAATGTAGGAAATACAAATATTAGCGAAAGAAATGTTTATAAAAAGTAAAAACATAAAAACAATATCATAATTTGCAAGTAATATCCTGAATATGATACCTACGACCAACAATAACGTGATATAGAAGGAATTCCATGTATTAAATTCCTCTCTAAATTCGTATCACTTAGTTTGTGTATCAATTAATTTCAGGAGCTGAAACAGCGTATGTGACACTTGCTGAATACAATCACATATATGCAGTGATGGATATTCGTCCAACTCCCGCATGTGAACAAATTCTTTCGCGCTACTATGTACGAGAATTCTCCAAAGGGAAATAACTCGTACGTATCTCGAATCCGGCGTAATGCTTGACATATCAAAGAATGACATAACTACATTTCATTCTTAGGTCTGTTAAAACTTTTCAAATGTTCGGCATGCAAGAATCGGATTTTTTTTAAAATCTTCATTCATTACTTTCATATTGTAACAGTATTTTCAGAATCATGGGGAAAAAAGAATTTGACTTGCATGTAATAAATCAATGAAAATTTTCAAGAAATAAATAATAATTCACAATGTTTGTGAATTGTGAATTTCTTTATCAGAAATCTATTGAAATGCACGCACAATTTCTTATCTCTATTTTGAAATTGTAATATTTTGCATAATAAATGTTTTCCATATTCTCTATATAATAACATTCCAGATTCCAATTCAGTACAGGGCTGAGAAGTCTCATTGACTGACACTTGGGTTCTGAAAAGGCAAGTTAGAGCTTACCCATGCACAAGTTCATTTTAAATTGAATGAAATGTCTTAAACCATGTACAAAATTTAAAGTTGGTGTTTGTTTGGTCTACTCTGTACGAACCTATGAACTCAGAGCCAAGGTAATGAATATATTCAAAAACACCAAAGTAATGAATATTCAAAGAATAACTTGTACACTCAAAATATGAGTAACACAATGTATAGTTTTACACTAAAATTAACTAAATTGGTCTTGAATTAAAACAAAAATATAAATATCGCTTTCTTAATACATTTACACTATTCTTAGCTTCTTAATGCATTCAACTGGTGCTACTATCTGTCACTGATTATGAGAGCTAGTGCCCTGTCTAAACAAATCTAGAAATCAATGGCGGGTAACCAGTTACTACAAAGGCAAGAAAATAGTCTACTTGTTCATCACTGAAGTTTGTTAATTAATGAATGATAGCATGATCTGTAACTGTCATGGGTCCTCTAACTAAATGAATTATTATATGGTATCAACTCGGTTACAAGTGTTTAACATCATTATGTTGAATAAAACCAGGAAAGAGCACTGAAAACTGATTATACCAGATTAATGGCGTTGCGATCTCAGTTGGCATTCCCCCAAGTCCTTCTCCACCATAAAAATATGAGGAGAAGCACAAAAGTCTTATCAGAATTGTCTACAGCTGTCTGTCTAGCAGGCTAAGCCAGTTACAAAACCTGTCTGCACCCATATAAATGTCTGCCATGTCAAATGTGATACCATAGTGACTACTATAGTCAAGTCCTGCTCGTGTCATGGCCACGTTCTACCTAAGATGTAGATATGGGTAGTGATTGTTCAAACCGCTTGGCATCATAAAGTGATAATCATGGGTCGTTTAGTTAAAACCTTAAGTTAAAAACAGGAGGTCCTGTGTCACAGCAGTCGGTGGCATGTTAAAGAACCCTCACTGCTAATTGGTATTAATTTGTCATACTTCTCCTACAACTGGTGGAATCCCAAGTAAGTGAAAAATTCTCCATGGAATGTGAAACAAACAACCAACCGATCAAACAGCAATGTACATTGATGAGTGCCTGATCAATATTTGTTAAAGATTCTCTACTCAATAAGCAAGACTGGTTGTGGTTGCTCAGTGGTAAAACATTCTCTTCATAAGGCCAAAAAAAGAATATGTGTGTTTTCTGTCATCCGACCGACCCTATTTTTTCACCCCTACCCTAACACTTTTTATTGGAAAATTTTGTAACTTTCCAAAAATTTTGTCTTCAAACAAAGCCTAACTTTTACCCTACTTTTGCACAAGATATCAACAACTAAAGTAGTTGACAGGCTGTTTAAAACTGCAAACATACAATAATTACACAAAATCAAATATCCTAAATAGCAACAACAACAAAAAATTTTAAAAAAATTCGACCTACCGACCCAATTTTTTATTTTTCCAGCAGGTGACAGTAAACACACATATTTTTTTTTTGGCCTAACCAGGAAGTCATGAGTTCAAGATCCACTTGTGCCTTGTCCGCATTATTACTAAGATGTAAATATAGGTAGTGATTTGCTATGTAGTGATTGCTACTTTACTCAACACTTGGCATTTCAAAATATAAATAGGTGAAATTAATATGGTGTTAAACGTAATCGTAATCCAAAAATACATATACATGTATAAAATCGAGTGTAGGGCAACAAGGACCTCCGACAAAAGCGAAGGCAGGATCAGGTGCCACGGAGGAGTAAGCATCCTCTGCTGACCGGCCACACCCGCCATGAGCCCTTAGTCGAAATAAAGTAAATGTAATTACAAGTGAGTAAGAATCACCAGTCTTTTTATGACCTAGCTAAAAAAAAAAATTGGGAGGTTTCACGTCGCAGCAGGCATTGACAATATTAATATTTTTCACTACTATGGATGGTTCTGAGCACTTCAAGCATAGGTCTAAATTTGTGGTTCGTCACCTACGCCTGGAGACGTCTTAATCAAGGGGAAAATTCTCCACAGGACAGAAATCAAACATAACCCAGTAAGAAAATTAAACATGGACACTTAAAACATCACAAAGGCACCCGAGATGTTTGCGAGTTTCAAGATGGTTGGATAACCATCTGCGTTTGACTGGATATGAGAGATGAATTACTGTTAAATACAACAAAGCCACTTTGGTACATGTAGTACCAAAATATACCCCTCCCCCCTAAAAAAAAAAAAATTCTGTGTGCATTACTTCATGTGCCCAATGCAGTTAGAAGGCTCACAGCAGGTGTGACCGGGTGACAGAGGATGCTTCCTTTTCCTACAAATAGAACCATCTGATCCCCTTCTGGTATATGCCAAGGGGTTTGTGTGCCCAACTCCTTAATTTTGTATTCCTTGTAAGTCTAAGTTAGATTAACTGCCATTTGTTGTCTTCATTTTTCCTAAATGAACATGTATCCGGTGTGACGAAACTTTTATCTGGTTTGAGAGAACATTTAACTATGTCAGGTCAAATGATTTTAAAATTTCAGCAAGGCAAAACTACAATATTTTTCCAGTTCTCTGACCCCACCAACCTTTTTTGCATTTTTATTTCAATATTTGATTGATATAATATACTAGTATATATATAAAAGAATGTTAAATTTTGATTTTTAATGTTTTAAAAGTTTCTCCAATTTACATTTTATCTAAACATTGATCTTCAATATGTGTGAAAAATATTTGTAATGTACATAGATATAAATTGGCGAAGTAAACAATGTGTTAAACGTAATCATAGATCTGCACTGAGAAAAGTGTATCAAATACGAAGATTTTAAGAAATAAAATAAAATGTTTTACCTACCTACCCTATTTAATTTTGGGGGGAAATAGGAGACACACAGATGCTTTATTTTGTCCCAACTGAAAATTTTCCTTCAGTAATTGTGGTAGCTAGTCTTTCCAGAGCTCCAGATAATTTTTTGACACAAAGTGTATTTATACTTCCTGATTTTCAAATCAATGCAGATTTTTCTTCTTGACAAAAAGCTTAAAGGGTATTTTGGTTTTTGGTATGTTGCAATTCCATTGTGGAAATTATATAGAATCTAATGTGTTTAATTTTTTTTTTATTTAAGTCGGAATCATCAGTCCCTATGTTCAATCTTTATATTCTTAGAATCTTCAAAGTGCAGCTTAAATCACTTACCTGACCCCGATTTACATGATTAGATAGAACATTTTATTCCGCTATTCTTCATATTTGTCTAATGCGTATTTGAAATACTTAATACGTATGTATACGGCAAATTTCGAAATTCAATGCGTATTTAGTAAAAAGTTGTGCGTATTTCCGCAAATACGCACTTTATCTGGAGCTCTGATCTTTCTGAAGTTTGATGAACATTAAATGATATACATCATTTAATGTATTTAAAAATCACTGTACACAAGGCAATTTCCTTGCAGTCAGTACTAATTCTGAAATTGTCGTCTTAAAAAAAAAAACCACGAATCCTCAGAAATGCATGTCTTGGTTCTTTCCAAACACATGGCCTCAAAAGAACCATTTCCTACAGACCTCGATAATGATGCTCAACAAGGTCGCCTTGAATAAACTTATAAATTCTTTAGAACTGCATATTGCATAAGGGACGAGATCAAAAGTTCAATGTCGGACAAAAAACTAAATTCACATCATTTTCACTGTGACCCCTTCCTCTTCCTTAAAACTATATATGATGAATGTTGGAACGAAAGGATTAACAAGTTAAACCATACGAGTTTAATAATCAGGGATCGACATTAACGGTTGTCCGATTGCCCGGGGCAAGTAAAAGCTCAGTTCGGGCAAGTGAAACTCAATACACACTTGCCCGATCGGGCAAGTGATTATTTCATAAAGAGTTGTTGTTGTCTTACTTGTGTTGAGCCTAGAATATTAATTTCAATAAAATTTCAAGTCCGTATTTTCATTTTCTTTATCGGAATCTTTCTTATACTAGTTACGTAATCCTTTGTTATTAAGTCGAACCGCATCTTATTCCATTAATGGGTTGTTTCAAGACGCAGATTCCGACATATCGATACACGACTTATCGTATTCATATTTGGGAAAGCATGGCTTCGCAACCGTCTCTCTTCAAGTACTTTGGCGGAAAAAATGGCAAGAAATCGATGTAACAGAAATAGTAAATAAGAGTAGTAAAAAAATAGGCATAACATCGTAGTGTTCAATTTGTTAACTGGTTTTTTTTCAGTAGTCAAATTCTTTATTGAATAAAATTTGTTACACTTCAACATGTTTTGTTATTAGACCGATAAAGCATAGAGCAATATTGAATTTGAGTTGAAAATTTTCGGACAACTAATTTTTAAATTCGGACAAGTGAAAGTTTGAGTTTACTTGCCCGAAGGGCAAGTGAAGAAAAAGTTAATGTCTAACCCTGATAATAAATAAAATGTACTCCACATATACATGTATAGCTTTTATACTGTTGATTCACAAATGAAAGTGTATTATAAAACTATTAAACGTACATTAAAATGTTACAGTACTATCATCATGTACTTCAATGTCAGATGACAGAAACTTTTTATTTCCCCTCCCCCTAACTATTTGAACTTAGATTTTTATCCGACATCGATCTTTTGATCTCACTCAACAAAGTCAGGTCATCTGTATACAGATTTTAAATTTCATCTCTTTGTAAATTGTTCTAGAAAAGGAACAGAGATGATCTAATTAAACAAGGTAAATAGATGGAGAAAATGATTTCTTCCCCTTCTGAATAAATACTTTGTTAGGACCACCCTGCAATCTGGAAGGACTAAATGGATTTGATAAGCGGAGGTCCTTTAGTCCACCAAGTTGATAAATGGTGGTCCTTCACTCCACAACTGGAAAAGTGTTAAGCATCCAACCCAGAATAAGTTGATGTTGTAACTTTCCCACTGAACTCTCTCACTCTTTCTTTCTTCCTGTTTAAATGATGCTTGGTATAACTGTTATACCAATATCTTAGAGCATGTCAAGTTGTGAGTGAACTTGCATTGGTACATGTATTTTACTTAGTTTTCTTACACATTCTCTACACCAAAATAAAAATATTGTTTGCCCAAACGCGACCCACCCTTCCATCCACCCCCTAAAAACGCTGGTCTTTTATCATCCTGATAAATTTTGTTTTCTCCTCTGATTTTTTTTTCTGTGTCCACTAACTGTGCATAATATTATTTTGTCTGCATTGCATTGAAGCATTGAATGCTATTGCTTCAATGCTCGAAAAAAATCTTTCAATAAAAGCGTGTGATATAGTTATCTTGATATCTGCAGGAATTATCTTTTAACATGATGAAACAGCAATTGCAGTTAACATGTGATAATGGCAGAGAGATTTTTCACTTTGTCATCTGTTGTAGTCATTCTGGATTTTGTACAGTATGTGAAACGTATGCATGTACATGCAGTACATTTTAATGTAGATCTACCTGTTCACAATTGATTCTTCTTATGATATTGTAGATCAGCCGTTGTAGAACTTTGTTGTTTTGAAGTGATTGTTTTATCATTTTGCATTCAAAATGATAATTGTATGTGGCTAAATCAAGGCAGTACTCTACTGTAGTTGTTTGTAACATTACAAGGTCAAAAGATTTTGTCCTAGCGACATTGGTTTGGATATTTCTATAATATGATAAACTAATTTGGTCAACTACTACCTATAACCAACGTTCAAATTGTTTTGGCAGACTGCCAAACCCATGACTCCTGACAGATGAGGATGATCGACTTCTTCATGAAGTAAATGTGTGATGAAAATTGTGAAGCACTTGATGATTTTCTAAGTTACTTATAATTATTTTTCAGTTGCATAAAGTGATCATTATTTGTTTTCAATGCATGTGGGATCAGTTTTGTGCAGTCGTTTGTTTTAAGTCTAATTTGCCGAATACCCATACCCAATCATCATAAGTTGGGTTTAGGCAAACTGAAATATGTCTAATGATGGCACTACTCTATACTGCAAAGGCAGACTTGATGTATGTTTAACATTACTGGGACAGAAAGTATGATCATTAATAATGAAATGTGATGAAAACTGATTCACAGAAGGTGTGCAAAAATGCGGGACTGTAGGATGCTTGGCACCAATTTCAACTGAAATTATCAATATCAATCAAGTGATGAAAAGAATTTACTAGTATCTACAGCAAAATGTACCATAGTATTAATTGAGAAAATATGATGAGAAGTTGCTAGAATACATGTAACACTGTATCTGAATTAGAACAAAAGAAAATGTCATTGTGTTCACATATCTATCCATAGGTGTTGTTGATAGGCTTCTCGTCACCTGCGGACAATATTCCTCCAATATTTGTAGTGCAAATACCCGGATATTAGCAAAAATCATGTGAAAAGAAAATCTGGCCTGGTAATTTTCCATGTGTTAAATGTTTACATGTCATAACTGACAGAACAAATATTCTGACCGTCATTCAAATGGAGAAGATTCACAATATTTATAACCAGAATAAGGAGTAAATCAGCCCAGTCTGAATCTTATGATGGACACACAAATTGATACACTCTGATTGCAACATCAATATGATAATTCTGAACAAGAAATGTGGAAGTTATGATATTAGCTTCTTACTGTAAATTCGCTACTTAGTTATACCTCTATGAATCAGATTTTATTACCTTTCGTCTAAATTTCATGAATATTAAACAAAGTGGAATGCATGCGACACATTTCTGTCCTTTGAAATTTATTGTCCCATTCATAAGTTTATAATCAAAATTTATTGAATGAAACATGCAAGTTTTGATTACTTTTCAATATGACTTCAAAGTTTGATTTTCATTGACACTCTTATAATCAAGATATCTACATTTGGAATTTTTTATATAACTCTTAATATTTTCCATCCTCATAATATTTAGCAGAATCCAACATGTAAACTCGGGAGTACTTTGCACATGTAGAAAGTTAGGTTCAAGGACATGATTCATACATGTACATGAGTTTACAATAGATTTAAATAAATCTCAAGAAAAGCTGAAATATTGCTACATTTTATAATTATGTTCTACTTTATCAAATTTCAAATAATTTTCCTTGCATTTGTTGAAAAAATGAAAATATATATACGCTGTAAGTTTGAAGATGTTTACAATCAAATTCTACTTCATAATTTTTAAAGAATGAATATGCATGCTGCGAGTTTGAAGATAATCGAACGAGGAGTTCAAAAGTCATTTGAATCATAATGGCAAATAATATGAATCAAGAAGAAAGGGGTTTATATGTTTTAATATGTTATGTAAGGATTTATCTAGTTTCTGAAGGTTGAAAGTTTAATATAAATTTAAAGAGGTTAGTTTCATTCATTATTGTTAATTTGTATTGTATATGAGTTGTTGATAACAAATTGTTGAGAACAAAGTCATAATACTGATGCTTTGTAGATCCTTTTCTTCTTGTTACACTACATGCATTCTGGGGACAGTTGCTTTTTCTACTCATTTAGCACTAGTGACTACTGACTAGCAGAGACTTTAAAAGGAGAGTAATGTTTCACAATAATGACTGACTGTCAATGGAAAAATACAAATCAGTAGTCTATTTCTTGTCTTTTCAAGCATTATTACCTAGCCTAACCTCTTAAATATTTCAGTGTGTCGAATAATGAAATGGCAGGTTTAGTTTTAGTTGCCATAATTGGTGTATTTTTTTTTTTTTTTTTTTTTTTTTTTTTTTTTTTTTTTTTTTTTTTTTTTTTTTTGGTCCTTAATTTCTTTTTATAAGTTTTCTATTTCAAATATTATTGTATATATTCTCCACTTTCCATCCTCATCTGTTTACACTGGTGTGTTATTCCTCTTTAAATATATTTCTTTTCCTTTAAAAATTCTGAATTTATGTATAACCCCCCCCCCCTATTTTCTGCTCCAAACGCCGAGCCGTAGATAGAACACGTGACCTGTGTACGTTGTTGTCCGGGCCTACATTGAATCGGTAGCTAACATGAAAATTTCCTTGAAATTTGAAATATATGCAAAGTATACTGCCATTAAATATATGTGTACACTCCCTACATTTCATTTTTACATGTCACACAGATACGATTGTGAATTTAAACAATGAACCAGCCTGCATATTTACAACAACGCACGCCGCGTTTCCCACCCTCATTCAGAACTTCATGTCTTCGATACACAGTTGAAAACAAGGCAATAAATTTCTTAAAATCCGTACCTGTACTGTAATCTTCTAGGGAATAGAATCTGGTCTTTCACCTATCATATACCATCTCTATAATATCTATGAAAGCTTGAAAGTTGACTTTTTCCCCTTTTGCTAGATATTGTGCCAATATGGCGCACTGATAACATAAACTCGGTCTTAAAAATAAAATAAAAAGTATCCGGATATAAACGGACACAGACGGCTGAAGAAGCCGCTGTCAAAGCTTTCCTATGAGGAGATATTCATTGTTTCTCGCGACGACCAAGGTCGGGTTATATTCCGAACAGAATAGAATAAAATAGAATTATTTATAATTCAGAGAAGCGGCATAACTTAAACATACACCAAGAAAGAAAAAACAAGAGACAGATCTAGAGCTAAGTTTAACAAAATGACAAGCGTTGAGAATAATGGACAAAACTGAATTGCACAAGAGGAAAGGAATCATGTTGATAAAATAAAAAAATAAAAAACCATCTAATAAAGCTGAATTAAAACAACTTAATGTAAATCGTCGTCAAGAAATCTGCCCAAGGAGCCTCATAATTTCGATATCTTCACAAAATCCAAATACGACTCGCAGGGGGGGGGGGGACTTCATAATTTTATGGGTAGGGACGTGCCGCTGACATCGCACTCATC
>CAJDSM010026219.1:2294-12793 GCA_903981925.1 Ostrea lurida | reverse complement strand
TTTCCTCAGTCAGCTTGGGTTTGACTTGTCACTAGCCTAGCTACTGGCCAAGAATCACTGGTCCTTTAATAATGGTGAAATAAGATTATTTAAAGTCGGTATTGCAATGTAACAAATTACAAACCAAGCTTCCAGGGAAGCTTTTGACCGACCAAGGAGTTTGGAATTTTATCAATAAAGTCGAATATACATGTAATTCACTTCGATTGACCAAACCATGAGCTAACGCATAGCTCCATGGTTGGTTCAATCGAGTGAATCATAGGACCTATCGACTTTATTGATAAAAATTTCGAACTCCTGTGGACATAGTTGAGGCGTAGATAGGAATGTTCTATCGTGAAATGATTGTTGATCTAGCGTAGCACTGGTCTCACAGTAACTGAGTAAGATTATTCTCTCCAATTGAGAGGGAACATTGAACATTCATAGTATGAAAGAGAACAGTGATGGATAAGAGGCCCACGTGGTTGAGGGAGGTAGATAGAATGTAACTTCTATCGTGAAAATGGCTATTTGTGATCTGAGTGTAGCCTGGTCACAGTAAGATTATTTCTTATGGCATATTTGAAGTATACCAATTAGCACCGTCCCGTGTATCTGTGCAATACAGTGAAACATAATAAATTCTGACTGTTTTGCATTATATACACGTGTACATACATAAAATTACAATTTAAGTATATTATGAAAAAATGTCTCTGTATGTTCTTATCTAATTAAGCTTAATACTATTTTTATAAATGTATACTTGTATAATCCTTGTGAGGAATTATGTTTACACAATTTTCTCAATGTTATCAACATTGCCTCTATGTTATGTACATTGATAACCAACATACTTTCTGGTTTTTTTTTTTTTTATTTCATTTTTAAAGACTAATATTGCGTAAACATGTTGATAAAAACTATTGACATAATTCTATTATCAGCATCATGTATTATGCCCAAGAGGGCCCCTATTTATGGAATAAATCTATCTATCTTTCTAAGTGACGCGGACATTGCCACATTTTCAACCCGATTAAAAACATTGTCACCGAGGCAAGGTACCTACAGTATATAATATTGCATGTAGTTGAGGTAACAGTGAAAATTTTCACCCCAAGAAACAATTTCAACCGCAGGCGTAGCCGAGGTTGACAATGGTTTTCGAGGGGTGAAAATTTTCACTTGTTACCCTCAACTACATGCAATCAGGGATTTTTTAAGGTTTAATATCAGGGCCCAGGGCCTTTCAATGGGAAAAATTAGCAACATTGCTGAAATTTGGAAAAATGTTTTACTACAGAGAAAGTAGAGAGAGAAAACAAAACCAGCACATTAATGTGTAATTTGGACTCTCAATCTGTTTGAAGCTTACATAATTTAGATTAAACCATGAGCCAAAATAAATTCATTTGCTCTCAATTTTTTTGCAAAATTTGAAATTATGGAACCTGTGAAGAAGATTTATGATTAGTAATGCACCATCTTTTGATTATTGTCATGTAATTTTGGGAATTATAAAGCTAAATTGGGAAAGAATACCTGCATTTCATGGGAATGGGCCTTATTTCGGCCCCTGACAGACCCTAAAAAATCCCTGGCAATATTTATTTTGTTATTAACTGAATGTTTATAAAAATAACCAACCGTTTCGTCTTGTTGACTTTGATCACTGTCATGCGATGGTTTCGTACATCCATGCTGTAAATTCACGTTTATCACAAACGCCTCAAACGACGTCGATCAACAATCTAAGGCGAAACCGTTTACGCGCATAAATTTGACGCATGTAACAATTTTTCAGATTGTTACCCGTCGTCAAAAGTAATGTTATCCCGTTGCTAGGATACTAATCACCCTGGAGGGTGTTTTTTTCTATTCTCAGAGGGAAAACAGTATACATTTAAGCATATCACGAGGGAGTGTAGCAAGATTCAGTTCCTTTTCCACCTGTTTTTTTTTCACCGAAGCCAGGACTATTTCCCGAGGCGTTAGCAGAGGGAAAAATAATCCTGGCTGAGGGAACTGGAATTCTTGCTAAACTCCCCGTCAGTGATATGCGTTAAATGTTTATTATACCGATACAAAATTTGAACATATAGATAATAAATTTTCGTCGATAACAGTCCATTAAATCCGTTGAAGCCCAGCTGTCGCTCGATTATCTGATTTCTCGGGTGCATTTAAGTTTTCTTAACAAGACAACGATGCGTAATACGAATTTCTATTGCATTTGTAACACATCTACAGATTTTCCAATCTCACTTTTTCTTTAAATCATCAGAACTCATATTGCCTTTGAAGTTGTCGCCATGTTTACTGAAAACGTCAACGTTTTACAAAAGCACTGTGACGTAAACAATAGCGCTGGCGTAAACACGTGACGCTAATCCATGACTTTATTTGGCTGAAAAAACTATGACGAATTTCTATTTGCATTTCGAAACGTTTTCGGACTTTTCCTTAACTTGAAAGAAAATTGCTGAGTGTTTCCGAATAGGGGTGTGTTAGTATCATCAGACTTGTCACACCTTTTGCAGGGAGAATAGTCTGTGATTGCAGGGAATCAGTCTTTTTACGGTGATTTTCGGGAAACAGCAAAATTATATCGAATTTACTTTTAAAATAGTGAAAAATCAGTGAGGTATAATAATAGTTTGTCAACTGTCCCTGCAATCAGATTCGAGTATTACATGAAAGATAACAAATACAACTTAACAATGCAATACTGAATGTTAGCTAGGCCTGATTAAAAAACAAACAAACCGTCTCGCTGTTGGACTGTGATCACTGTCTTGCGATTGCTTCGTTTATCAATTGCAAGCGATCCCTTAGTTCACAGAAACGTCAACGACGTCGTAAAAAATCTAACGGCGGACCATATACGCGCCAAACTTCCACTAGTGTCCCTCTCTAAATGAGGCCTCCACGGGGAGTATGTCGTACGCGTAATATCATTCAACGCACGTCAAGTAATAACTGTTCTTTGAGGCGTGTTGGACACATTATGTTTGTTTTCACAAGCTTACTTAAAATGGCGAAGATAACGAACCAGTGATCAAATCTCGCAAGTACAAACAATGCAAGTTTAACCACAGACCCTGGATAAACCAGAGGTGCATGGGAAACCCAGAGGGGATCAGATGCCAAGGACGAGTAAGCATAATCCCCTGTCTAACGGTTGATTATTGAAACAAATCAAATGCTGTCTATGTTGGTTTATGGGGTGATTGAAGCTGATATTGAATTGAAGATATAATTTTTTTTATTATTTTATATATTATTAGCACATTTATATAAGCGCCCTATAGACCAATCCACACTTTGCGAAAGTTACGTCCCTTTGCGGGGTCAGCCAAAGTGTCAATCGAGTAAAAGTAAAATTTTCCTTCTTCATCTACCATGCAAATTGTAAGATATTACAACTGTATTATAGCGAATTATTAGAGTGTCCACACAATTTTCTGGGTTGCCCCACCTTAGGGGCAATATTGTATTTATACTTCAATTGATATAAAATGTCAAAATCTGAAAGATACAGATAAAAAAAGTTACAAAGGCCCACTGTAGGGAAATGTGACTGTTTCTCACAAGATGGCGGCCAAGGGACGTTAACTTTCGCAAAAGTGTGGATGGGGTCTATATAATTAAAGAATACTACTACTTAAGGCGCTACATAAAAGTCCAAAATTATTTAAGAATATAGTGTAGTGTGTAGTAGTCAGTGTAATATTAAGCTAATATGCAGGCCCCCAAATGGGCGATAAACATGAACATATATAATCGTTAATACAAATACAGACAATACACAATTAATTAATACACTGTGGACTAGTCAGTGGTAGTATTGTTATCCCTGTGATTGCAATATATATGTCTGATACACCAAACAAGGGGCCAGTATAGGAGTCAATGCTAAAGGACACGAAACGTCCACTTTCTGCTCATGTACAATTTAAACGATATAAATGATAGAGAGCAAAATATAAGTTTTTTCATGACATGGTTAAAACTTTAAGTAATAAGATTATTGTCTGTAGGATATAACATGTTAAAAACACAACGATTCAGTGACAATGACAGTAAACCACAGGCAAACGACAATCCAAAATCCATAAAAGCTAAAATTTATGCTGTTTTTAGTTGGGTTTTTATGTTGCTTTGTTTGTTTTTGTTTTTTTTGTAGTCAACCATTACTGATAATAAAATGTATTAGTTTTAATAATTATATAAAGAGTCAAATTCAAGCACAGTGTTCATAGAATAAAGCATGTTTAAAAAAAGTTAGGTCTGTAAATTTCTTTTTTAAAAAAACCACAGATGATGTTGTTATATTCTCATTAGTTCTAAAATTAAAAAGCTCTCTCTCTCTTCTCTTCTCATCTCTCTTCTCTCTCATCTCCTCTCTCTTCTCTCTCTCTCTCGTCTCTCTAATATATCAGTATCCTTTATTTATTTGTTTATATCATCCGCCTTTAATAAATATTATTTGATAATTTATTGTAATCATTTTTTTCTTTGTACGTGCGCAGAAGGAGTTCACAAAAAAAAAATCTTTTTATCTACGTATACGGATTCAAAGTTATGCATTTGCACAGGAAAAGGGAGGGGGGGGTAGGAGACAGGAAGACAGCAAAGAGGTGGAAGAAGACACGATGTTGAATTTCAAACAGATAAATACAATAAATTTCAAACACATATATCAAATAAAATTTGAGATTGACGGTTTATCAACGTTGATCATTACAAAAACCGGATAAACTAGTTTTGCAACAAACATGCAATTATTGGATGATAAATGCAATGTTCAATTCAAAGGAAATATAAGAGAAAAGATTAGTGATTGTAAATATTTATTGATTTACTGCCGTGAGCCAATGGTCTTGATCAGGCAAACAGAGTTAATCCGTTAGTCAAAATCTGTGTACGAAGAAGGCTTCACGATTTGCTATATGAAACAACACCAGACCAGATTTACCCAAAGAACCGGCCATCTAGCAAAACTATATTCGTTAAAATTGATAACGACCATAGAATTGCGAAATGCTGCTTTAAACGTGGCTGTTGAAACCCCTGCACAAACGGACTTCGTTTTAAGTAGCCTATACTCGCTTTAAAACTGATCAATACGCAGAATAAGCTTTTGCGTATCGAATTTGAGAGAACATACTTGTATGACACCACCCGTTTTTACATTTCTCTTTCAAGTGTATCTAATGAATTTTTATTAAGAAATATTTTAAAAGTTATAAAATATCCTTTTAAAGTAAATGAGATAACAAGATAATCTTGTTAAAGATAAGGCAAAGGATAAACGAACAGTGATCAATCTTACGTCAAGTTCAAATTGATACAAAAACAAAGTATGGGCAAACACGGACCCCTGGACATTACCAGAGGTGCCTTAGGAGGAGTAAAGCATCCCTTTTGACCGGTACACACCCGCCGTGAACCATAGTTCTTGATCAGGTATTTTTACGAAAACAATTCCGTTGTCAAATTCAGTGTGTGAAAAAAGATATGAGGATAAATGATTCCTATAAACCCTGCAAAACACGATTTTCCCACCTGAATTATTATTAGGCCTACATATTTTAGTTGTTAAACTACATGTATTAACAAACCATGAACAAATTACATGCTTGGCATGACAATTCAACGTGAAATTTTTTACGCTTCACACGCCGGCTTGGAGACATTTGGAGGGAAAATCGAAGAAACGAAACTAGTAACTTTTGAATTCAGTCTGTTTATTTGGTGTTTTTTTTTGGTTTTTTTTTTTTTGTTTCTTCTTTTTTTTCCTTTTTTTTTTTAATTATAATGATATATTTGTTATTATACTTTTGGAGACCTGCAGTTAATGGTTCTTGCAAAGACCTACAACTTTGATATTGCAAATAGGGACTACAACTCGTTGTATATTGAAATATATTATTATTCATCCCCTAGTACTGGCTTTTTTATACATTTACCAATTTATGGTGGAATGTCGTTATAAACAAAATTTTAATGTGGGGTTTTTTGGTGGCTTTTTTTTTCTTTTTTTTTTATTTATTTAGTTTTATTGATTTTTTTTTTTTTTTTTTTTGGTTCGTTATGATCTACATAGAGCATGCATAGATAGGTATTTAAATAAAGCCTTGAAATTGATTGACTCCGCAAGCATTAAATATAAATGATATAAACAAACTATAACAACTGAACAACAAACTCGCTTTTTGAAATACATGTACCATTTAAATTAGTTGAAGAGTTCACGCCGATTGCTGAATTGCCATTACAGTGTGGGAATGGAATATTAGGTGTGCACAATTATAATTTAGAAATAAAGATGTAAAGATTTATTTATTTGATTCACCGAAGCGCTTTTCCCCATTATGTAAAGAACATGCTTTTTTGAATTCCTTTTTGATTGAAAAGATGGAAGCAATTTTTCGATCCATAGAAGATTTTTGAACTAGACTTGCAATCAAATAGACCAAACACCGTGTATATACAAATCTAAAAGTGATCCATTAAAATTTCCCTTTGAATGCTCATTACGGGTTTCTGGTCCACCCAAAAGTTATTAAGTTCTTTCCGCAGTTATTTAGCCTGTGGAGAAAGAAAGGGACTTGCATAATAAAAACCGGATTGAGTCACGTTTGGCGATAGTGTACAGCCCCGTGCTATTGAGGACCGTAGATAAAGGGATCAGATAAACCGGTCCTGCAAAGTGCATAGTTATGATTTATTGATTACTTGTGTACCTTATTGTGGGGAGAGAGAGAGAGAGAGAGAGAGAGAGAGAGAGAGAGAGAGAGAGAGAGAGAGAGAGAGAGAGACTCAAAGCAAAATTGACAGTTTGACATGAATAGACTTACAAATATATAAAGTCTAGTCTTGTGTAGTTTGAAATAAAGCATATCTGATAAATATCGCTGTCGTCTTTTCGGCCCTTCACTAGATTGTCGTCTTTTTCGCCCTTATCTTCATTGGCGTCTTTTCGGCCCCTCACTTAAATTGGCGTCTTTTCGGCCCTTCACTTAATATAACACTTTCTGTTAAGACTGGTTTTACTTACATTTAGCCGTGGTTGTGGTAGGCTTCTGGACACTTCTTGACCCCGAAATGGTCTCAATTTCAACCTGCTTCGGATATTGGCCAAAAGTGGGGCCGTTCGGGAGTAATCTGGTCGGGCAGGGTTAGGGGCTTTTGGAAGCCGCCATTCCTCAGGAAACACCGCCTCGTGAGAATTTTTAACATTCCATTCTGCCCGATAGATCGCCTCTTGTAAGTAGGTAAACGTATCCAGTTTATTTCCCAAACTGTCCCTGAGGACAACCCGGGGGTATTTTGAGGGATACCCCTTCTCCAATTTTTCGTCCCTCCCTGTCCGTGATGGTGGCAGACGATAGGTGGGGGAGGTGGTCCATGAACCATCTTTGTTGAAATTTGAGCGTTCGACATTGGGAGAAAACATGCCGTTTAATTTCTTTTGTACACTCATCCGCCTACAGCATTCACCATTCATACGATGTAAAGAGAATCATATATATGTACATAGTGTTATCATCTTTAAAGTTTCTTGATTGTGTTCTTTTATAAACCCCTCGATGCGAGTGCATGCGTTAGGGAAGTCTTTCTCCGATTAAGCGGATGACGATCAACCGTGTAAAAACGATTAGGGCTTTTAAAGCAAGATTCTTTTCAAGTAATACACAATATGAATAATTGAGAATCTCAGGAAAATCAATTCCAGCGCGTCGTGAGCAACACTCGGAGACTAGCTGCTGATGGTTGACAAGGATGTAACGAGGCTGGCTTGCAATGATCTGGCGCCCCCCACGGTTGTTATCAAACCTTAAACAAAACAAAAAAAATACAATTAATAATTAAAGCAATAATTGAAGCTGGAACATTGACTAAGTTTCATAAAGGCTACACTCCCGGTCTGTTAATGATACATCCTACACGGCTTGTTGATTGAAATCAAGAATTTCTCTAGAGATTTACAACAAAAACAAAGCGTATGAAACTGATAAAAACTAATATGAATTCAACATCAATTGCAGAATACAATCCCAAACCTCTTTAATGCATGTTGCCCACTGCTAATTCCTCTCTTCTCGTCTGTCTCTCTCTCTCTCTCTGTCTCTCTCTCTCTCTCTCTCTCTCACATTATGATTCATAATTTAGAATATGCTATCTAGATCGTATAAGTAAAGTCTAACAAACGAGATCAATCTTTCTTCTTTACAATGAAGGCAGTTGCATTTACCTCTGCGAGTTACAAGAACATGAAACTTTTGTATCGTGATTTTCCACCCATATAAAAAAAATTACACATGATTGTTTAAACAGGACCTTTTAATTTTACGAACTATTTAATTGGTCGTTATTATAAGCAGTTGAGAGCGACATACCTGAACTTTCATGTACCAGGTATATTAATTGTAAGGTTAGTGCATTAAAAAAAAAAAATAGCTGGAAAAAGAATTGCATGGGTGTATACAAAACGAGACTACTTAGGAGTTTAACGTCATAAATCTGAAGTGGCTTACCTTAAACGAGTTTTCTAAAACCCTTGCATCAACATTCAGAGCCATCAATTCATACGGTTTGTAAAATATTAACTAGTACCGCGTAGCCAGGTGCAGTAAGTACATGTATGAATACATTGATTCGCCCTGAGGTTCCCAATCAGATAATTGAATTTATCTGTCAATTTCTATTGAACAGAACACTCAAACTGTCAAAAATTCGATAGCACAATAATAAACATATCTAATCTTTCGATGGCCATTTTTAAGTACGTCCTGTCTTGTGTACGAAACACCTTGTGCTGATGTTACAGGTAAATGGAAGGAGAGAGAAATTATTTAAGTAACGTACTTTAATTGGATGCGCTTCAATGGTGATCTGCGTACATATAGACCATTTAGTAAAAATAATCATTCTTAGATCACTATGACCCAGTGACTATGAAATTGGAAAGAAAAGGGAAAAAAAATGCCACTATATTGGTCAGCAATGCATGCTTCCTCGTAAATCCCCACGTTGTTGAAATAATTGAGTGACGCATCAGCTGTTGTGACGTATTTGTCAGCTGTTGAGTTCATGCAGCGAGTCACGTGGTTCAAAGCAATCACGGTTATCCTGGAATGATATTCGAACACATCCATGCATCCTTTTTACTCATTGGCTGAATTTATCAATGCCGGACCACACGGGCACACACGATGCATTGTAATTAAAAATTAATGGTAGATTTTTCTGTAGCTTTTCGTTGTTATCTCAAGTTCTATTAAATATAGTGGACTAATGAATATGACCAATGCCGTGAAGTTGAATAAATATGTAAAAATAATCAAAGTTGTATTTACATCTTGCAAATATCAACATATTTTCAAGTTCAGTTACATGTAAAATCATTGCAGAACAGGTGCTAAAACTACCCGCTGTTAGATTCAGTCTTACCCTCAATATAGGCACTTATAGCCGTTAGATAACATGGCAGAAGAATGCATTATGAAACACACGCTTCCTACTCCAAATTTAATAAAGCAGCGTTCCATTGTTATTGATTAGGATTGTTACTGGACATTCCTGTGGTGGCGGAGCTTGATTCTTTTGGTTAATGGTCACCGGGAACAACGACATGAAATGCTTGGAATAATTCTCACTAATATTTGCGTCAGCACAATCTAAATTGGACCAGAGTGTCAAATAGGAATGAAAATAGAGCTACACTATCTATTGTAATTAATAGTCGTAGAGGACGAATTTAAGTCAAAATAGAAAATGCAGGGTCTACGGTGGTCACATTTCTTCGATATTGTTTATTTATTTATTTCTATACGCGTGCAGTGTTTTTAGGGGCCATATTAATGTTCATCAAAGTGAACAAAAATCAAAGAGGCTCTGAGACCAGGGGATTTATTTTACAGTAAATTCACGTTCAATGTATAGCACTTCATTTTTCTTTTCTCCTTTTTTCTTTTACTTTTTTCTATTGTCTACTTTACTGTGGAGAGACTGGGGGTAACACAAAGTCCCATATATGTTCTTTTATTTGCATTAAATTGTACACCCATCCAATAGATAATGTGATACATGTACTTCACCTAAACTGGTGACGATTCATTTTGAGTGAAAAATTCTCGACGGGACATAAAACAAACAAATAATCAACCAATCAATAAATCATGGCATATTTTATAGACTACAAATACACGTCATCTTAGAACAGTTGACTTTTTATTGTTTTATGATGTATGTCTATCGTTACGAATCGATTTTGAAAACAATTTTAATCATAAATGATATGGAAAACAAATAAAATGACTTACGCTAATGGGGCTACCTTCTTCAAAGAGGAGGCAAATTGAGCGCCCTCTGGACAACGTGGGGTATGAATTTGACAGTACAAACATTTAACAACATAACCGTTGCTGTCTCTTGCTAATGATAGTTTTAGAGCACAAATCTATTTAATCAGGACGGAAAATCTCGCGTCTGTATTTACATAG
>CAJDSM010026218.1:2762-13464 GCA_903981925.1 Ostrea lurida | reverse complement strand
ATAATAGATTAGAGAAATAATATAATTATAATGTTTTTTGTAAGAATTCAGTTCTGTTCAAGTTTACCAGAATGACAATGCATATCCTAACATGATGAATATATATGAAAGATGAGATATTGTTATAGATGCCATTTGTGAGATTCTATCTGAAAAAAAGACAAATTTTTTATGTCAAAAGAAATCAAAAGTTTGCCGTAAACAGGGAAGTGGACATGTGGCCATTGAAACTGCGTTACACGATAGTTGTCCATAGATGACTACTGTGAAATATAGGAAGCTGGCCTATGGTGGTTTCTGAGAAAAATGTGAACAGATAATTTCAACCATGTGAAAAATTTGTAAGTTGGCTCTAGACAGGAGTTCATCGACATGCAGCAGATTGGAAATTGCATACACGAACAGTTGTCCATACTGATGAATGGCTCAAATTGCAGGAAGCTGGCTTTTTCTTCTTCTCCTGTACAAGTGCGGACCCCGGGAGTGCAAATATGACTTACGCATGAAAGGTACAGCTAAAAATCTTTCTGCAATTTACAATTATACGGATTAAAACACTTTGTCGGTGTCTCACGGACTGGACGCATGCTGCTGGGTGGAAGTCAAAGCATGCGGAGGCCTCGATGGAATAGCCATATTCACTGACTGATGATAGACTATCCAGTCGGTGATTGTGCGTGTGGAAGAAGGAGTTGTCCATACACTTGCCAGCTGAGAGTGGAGATACTTCCGGGCTCCTCTGTTTCGTTCCCTGGTGTTAGATAGTGGGAAGCATGTTATGTCGACTTGATCAGCGAGACTTGTAGAGACTATCGAGCCTAGAATGTTCTTACGCGGTCAAAAGGGTACCATTGCAACTGAATGGACAGGCGTCGTGCTGCCCGGTGAGCGATCCCTGATGTTACGTCGTACAATCTGGCTGCTCTCCTTTGGACACCTTCCAAAGATCTTTATCAGGTTTGCGGTATGGATCTCAAACGGAATTGCATCATTGCAATGATGGGCGGATCAATTGTCTGATATGCTATGGACGAAGGAGGTTTACATCTTTGTAAGTTCCTCTGATAATCAATGGATCTTGGTGTTGTTGTCTTATGTTGGAAGATATGTCGTTCCATTTATAGCTTGTGTGGTTAGGTAACTCCTAAGATATTGGGACTGCGACTTCTTCGGGGTATGGCCATGTAATGAATACTTTGACTTATGGCTGCTCTTGTTGGAGCAGTGTCACGTGCTTTCTGTGATGGAATCCATCGCACGTTGTCATCCTGAAGCGATGTTAGTCTTGTTGTATGCCTGCGTCGCGTTTTGGTTTTTTTCGGAATAGCACTCATCCGCACAACAGCCGCTCTGACTGAGTGTGCTCGGTCAGTCGTTTATAATAGTCAGGACACAAGAGAGGCCATGACTGTTCTTGTGAACTGCCGAAATGACGATCAGCTTGGAGAGAGATATGCTTCAAGGTTGAACGTGCTGTTTTTTGGACAGAAGTCTGAATCCATCTCAAGTTGCCCTCTCACTCCATATAGATCCACTTGTGAAACCTATGGTGTGGAAACTTCTGTTAAAGGCCTTGGAGAAGCTCAAAGTAAATACATCTAGTCTTTCCTTGCCAGTGATGGCAATGAGCTGGTTTCACATGACGTCGCTTCTAAAAGCCATGTTGTTTGTCCATGAGTATCCGATTTCCTTAAATGATCCATTATCTGGCTGGTGTATGACATGTTCCAGTATTTTGCAGGAGACCATGGTTAGGTCTGTGTGGTTTCCTGAGAAAATGTGACAGAAATTGTCCATGTTAAAAATAATCTAAGTCGCGTCAAACAGGAGTGACATGCAGCAGATTGGGACAACGCGTTTATGATACAGTTTGTCCATACTGATGCTCGTGCCAAATATGCAGAAGCTCCTATGTGGTTCTGAAAAAAAATGTGACAGAAAATTTGTGATGCGAGACCCGCCAGACGACTAAGTGATCCCATATGTCTCCTCGCTAACGCAACATTGGGAAATCCTTCTTTGTTTATTACATCAATGATCTTATGTACAAAAAGACAACTAGAAATGGACATGTCACGGCAAGGCCCGCCAAGGGCTACAAGGAAAGGACATCTTATATGTAGAGTGCGTGAACCAGAATTTAACATCTGCCTCTTCTTGCAAGAGTACAATAGCAAGTTTCAATACTGTACAATAAAAACTTTAATAGCTTATCGCATCACAACGAAAAGTTGACGAACAGACAAACAGAGTGCTGTGCTCGCGTGGACAGAATTATAACATTCTGCACTTATTGTAGGGTACAATTGGTGCAAAGTGTTAGAACTGTACAATAAAAATTGACTAGCGCATCACTCGAAAATGTTGAAGGACGGACAGAACCCAGAATTCATACACTTTTGTGTCTTATTGTAGAGTAACAATTTGGCAAAGTTTCAAACTGTACGATAAAACTTTTGAGTTATCGCACCACAACTTCGGTTTCGCATCACGACGAAACTGTTGCGGACAGGCGGAACCTGAATTATACATTTCTGCCTCTTATTGTAGAGTAAAATTGGCAAATTTAAAAACTGTATGATAAACTTTTGAGTTTGCGTCACAACTAAAAATGTTGAGGACGGACAGACGGACAATGATGATTACATAGGGCACCATTCATGCGGACTAACAAGTCTTATAGAACAAAAATAACAGAATGACAGAAATAAGTGGCAATGACAAAAGACAATGAGATAAAAAATAAATGTATAAAATCAATTAATACTACATTCTCATCTTAGGTAAAAGCCTTGCTTAATAAATTTGTCCAAGATTAATAAATCCATGTGTGTATATAATACATGATGATACTTTAAATGATGAAGTAATTTTTCAAATGAAATTAGAAGTAGGCGGGCGACACATGTCTTCCCTGGAAGACTTACCACTAAGTTAAAAATGTTGTTGATATTTTTTTTGGTTTACTGTAGGCAGCAATTTTGCTACAAGTAGGAGGAGAGAAATCATGGGTCGCTGGCATATTGTATATTGTATTCTTCAAAAAACTATAATCAGTCAAAGGTAGATGTCTTGGGATGAAGATGCACTTTTGACTGATGACAGAGTGATAGACAATCAGCTTAGTGATTATGATATACAATGTCATGCATTCTAGCTGATTCATGATGTTGAAATAGAATTAAGTCAGGGTTTTGATACCTATATATAATCCGCACTTCTCTACTTTATGCACTGTATGTCAAAAGTTTAACTACTGTTTTGACATACTACATGCATAAAACAATATTACTGTATAGATGATATTCATTTGACTTTAACTAGCACTTACAGGACTTACAATCGATAAAAATGACTTTGATCAATGTGATCTAAAAATAAGTGGATATATTGCTCACTTTGAAAATTCTGCCATTATTATACATAAGGATGGAAAAAAGAAAAACGACAAGTACCAGTATGCTAACCAGTCACATGTGATGATTGTATGAAATAATGCTCACATTCAACTTGTGTTTGACTAGTAAGGATTTCACATTGATCAAATTACAATTTGACTTGTACACCTTTCAGCTTAACAGTTGATGAAGACTGTTAGCTAGGATAGAATAAACCATTGTCACTTTTTATGATGATCATTGTGTGCTCAGAATTTGTATGAATTTGGGTGACTATGAAATTCAGTATAATGGGAAAATACAGTGGAATGCAGATGAAATAAAATACTTGTAGTTCTAATTTTGAAGATTTATCTACTTTATGCATGAAGTCTTGAGTTGCATACTCACTAATAGTTTTGACATTAAGTAGAGATTTAAGTTTGTTCAAACTAAGGTCTGCGGTACCAAAATGGACTGGAGCCACAATATTTGTTGAAGGTTTCAATTGGAACAATACATGTACATTAAAAATTATGGTCTTTTTTTCAAGAATGAAAATATGAACAGTTGGCTGCTAATATACATGTGTATCACGTATGGTAAAGAAGACAATTTGAAAGTGACCATATGGAATTGAAATATTCAATATATATGGCGATCAAACCCAGCAGACAAGAAACTGAAAATAACTTGAAACAAATTTACATATATGTCTTCCTCTGGGGTGGTAATTTTGGCTTATTTGAGCACTTTGGTGTCATGTCGCCAAATTTTATCATAAGTCGACAGCTTGGGATGTACTAAGTATTGTGAAGTGAGTCACTAGAGTTACCCCAGGCAAGCTGCAAGCTACAGCAATTAATCCCAAGCACCGTATGAGTCTTAGCAAGGAAAAGTCAAATAAAATATCCATAATAAAAGGATCACATCTACTATTATTTGGTCGTTGGTCAAGGTCCCCATCTCACATTTGGTAAGGGCTTCTAGATATCATGCCACATGTATTTGAGCTTTGGTGATGAAACTTATCAGAAAACATCTCTATCACAATCTTTTTATATTTTTTAGGTCATAGGTGAAGGTCATGAGCTCATACAGGTTACATATTATCCATTTGTAATAAACCTTCAGAAATTGCTTCCATTTGTCAAGGGACATCAATTAAATGTTTATACATTCACTATCTGGCTTGTTTGACCCCCTGAGAAAACTTGATATAAAATTTAGAATATTTCCTAATCCAACAGTTTCACACTCTAGCAAGTACAGAGGCATATAATACATGTATATTCATGTTTGTGTGATATCCAGAATTGTTATTTTTCTCTTGATAGAATCAACCTGAACTGTTAAAATTGCAACGGGTCTTTAATCATGTATGCAGCAAGATTGAAAAGGAAGGGAAAAACAACTGCTTTCTGTGGGACTTCATGCCAAACTTAAAATTCTTGATGACTCCATTTCGAAATGTGAAGGATTGTGAGAATGACTTCAAAATGTTTGAAAACAGGGTAAGCAATACTTGGAATGTTTGACAGCAGGGAAAGTATGGATACACTGTAAAGTGCAGTGTATAAAACTGGAACACAAATATAAATACACTGTAAAGCTAAGGTTATAGCTGTAATATTTAGATTGGGGCAAGTTTAAGTTATTTGCCTCTAAGAATGAAAAGTTGATAAAGCATTGCATGCATAGAGGATTTTTTTTTAATACATTGATCTGTGTCTATTACAGTTTCCAATATCATTTGCAATCAATTTCATGGTTACTAATGAAAAGAATATTATGGAACCCCAGTGTGCTGTTCCAAAGAAAGCCGACCAGGCAGAGACAAACACTCAAGCTGGTCAGCCTAAGCAATCCGATGAGGCGGACACTGGTAGACTAGCGGTAAAGAAGTATTGTATCTTAAAGTAAAGGTCTTATAGATTTTTCATTTCGTTGTTAGGGTCCCACATCAAGAACATGCTGTGATATACAGGAGGCTCCTGGAATGAAACATAAAATAAAATCTTCAACTGGGAATCGAAGATCTCGCAAATCGCCCCATAAAGACCAAAAGTCAAAATGATAGGGAATAGCCATTTCTGAAAGAAACTGATCCGTGTTGTGTTAAATGTTTTTCTTTGACCAAATGAGAAACACATCAATGAATAAGTGTTTGTATTTGTTTAGTACCTGATTCAGTAAATAGTGGCTTTAAATTAACTGTGCTTTATATATGCCCATGCATGTAATGAAAGATTTTGGGTATGCTATTTTACCTGTCCGTCCGAAACAAATATTTTTGTTACATTTTTCTCTGAAACTGCATACCACAGCCACTTGATATTTAATATATCACTTCATCTAGGGGTCCCATATCGCGCTTACCAAATTCATACCTTTCGCTTGTCAACTTCCTGTTAACTGACTTAGTCAATGTCCGGCCGAAACAAATATTTTCGTCACACTTTTCTCTGAAAATGCATATAACAGCCACTTGATATTTCACTTCATCTAGGGGTTCCATACCGCGCTTATCGAAATCAGACCTTTCGCATGTTAACTTCTTGTGAACTGACTTTATCAGTATGTGAAATAGATATTTTCGTCATACTTTTCTCTGACACTTCATATCAAAGGCATTTATTATTTTGTATGTCACTTCATCTAAGGGTCCCAATTACCACATTTACTGAATTTAGACCTTTCACATGTCAACTTCCTGTTAACTGACTTTTAATTAGTCAATATTTTGGAGTATTGTTGCAAAATTATTGAGTTTGTATGTGAAACAGATATTTCATTACGCTTTTCTCTGCGGGTATCCTTAGTGAGCATGCTCTGGCTGTGGAAAAGATATTCTATTTCTGTATTGTTTATAACCAGCATGTTAAAGATGATTCTGCACAATATGATATTTTTCTAATTTGCTACATGGAAAAAATTGTCAATACTACACAAGGTTTATCATGCAGTTGCTGATGAAAAATGTCAATGCAACATGGGAATTATTACGCTGTTTCTGAAAATATTAGCGTGTTAAAGATTTATGATCCTGTACAATATGAAATTGTTCTAAGTTGTTTTTAAAAATGTCACTAACATTAGGATTATTACATAAAATTTTAGGATATCCATGAAGATATCCTATCCTGTTGTGCAATCTTCATTACTCTGCAGATTTTTTGGCCCTTTATTCTAATCAAATATCATTCTGTTGCTGTATCTATGTGCATGGTAGGGTGGGGGGCTTGAGGCTTGAATCCATCACTGTCATCTCTTGAGCATGTTAGAAAATAGATATATTGGGTATGTTGACTTATTTTTATGCTTCTCCAGTGCTAAAACACTAAGTTTTACCATCCTGAGAATTGGTAGTCCATCCTATCTGTAACCTGCAAGTAGACTATAGAGTAGTAGAGAAAACATAATGTCACAAAAATTAGCAATTTCCAGCTGTAAAGTGAAGACTCACTAGCTGTCAGAGCATGCAGGTATTCAGGCAACCATTAAAGCCCCTAGGTCTCATGTTTAAAAATTGGATATCAAATTATTAAGTGCAATATCATATATTACTGATATATGTATATTTCTTTTCATACAGAAAAGAGCTCGCCTCTATGCTGATTGTGTAGAAACATTCACAGACTACTTTGCCAAGCAGCAAAAGATGGTGTCAATGGATGTATCATCCAAATCTAGAGAAGATATATGGGATAAAGTATGTGAATTCTTCTCCGATCTAGAAGTGCCACATGTCAGAAATGTGGATACAGTCATCTTTTTTATATTTGGTGAGTAAAATATTATCACCAGGTAAGTTTGTATTAGCCCTTATGGTTCATTTGAGAACTCTCTTTATGTAGTCCATAATAGATTGGATATAGCATTTCTCAAGTAATCAATGAATCTAAATGAAACTGCATGCTTATCAAAATACCATAGTTACAGTAAGTACTACAGGCTTTTGTCATTTTTTTTATGATGATCTATGCTTTAGTATAAGCTGTACTAACAATACATGCCACCAGGATAGGGAATACTTTACCTAGTAAAAGGCTTTCATAGGGAGAATACTTCTTCATATGCTATTGTTTGATTGAAGAAATGACCTGGATCTGCAGGCTTATGTAGATACAAGACACCTCTAGATAGTTTGAATTGATGTTTAAGATGAAAAGGCGAAGGTAATGAACAATGATCAATCTCATTAGTCCCAAACAGAGTTGGGCAAGCATGTACCCCTGGATACACCAGAGGTGAGATCAGGTGCCTAGAAGGAGTAAGCATCCCCTGTCGACCAGTCACACCCACTGTGAGCCCATTGTCTTTGATCTGGTGTGAAAATTTGCACACAGTTTCAATGAGTATCAATATACAAACTTTCTCTCCTGGACTTTATAAAGCATCAGTTCAAATCCACTATAAAAACACCGGCACAGTTTGTATGTCATCATTTCAGTGGAAGGGGGGGGGGGGGGGGGGCCTCTTGGCGCTTTTTAGTCAGCATGATCTGTCAACTGATCTATTTGACCACCAGCATGCACATCTAGTTCAAATTCAAGTTTGTTCAAAATAGGGGTCCTGGGGGCTGGGTGGGACCACATTAGGAATTAAAGTTTTATAGGGAAATACTATAAAGTATACAGGAAATTAGTTAAAACAAATTCTTTTCAAGAATAGCAGGGCAATATTAAATCATTTAAAAATACAAGCATTTTTACATTGTGTAGATTAAAGTGTTGTTGTTGTTTTTTATCTCCATGACTGAAGTTTGGGGTTGGATGTTGTTTTTGAAACTTGCACCTTGCTCATAAGTTTTGTTTGTTGAATGATACATGTAGCTAGAGCTCTCATATTTTATGCATTCCATGTAACAAGACCCTTCTTTTTGTTCCAAAGGTTTTAATCTTTCAAACTTTACCTTAGAGTTTGGCCTACTTTTAAGAAAAAATAGTCTAGGCAATATCTCATGATCTATTTAAGGTACACGTTTTGCTCACCTAGCTGAGCTGAAAGCCCTAAGGCCTAACGAGATATTCTGATCGCACGTCGTCTATCTGTCTAAAATCTTCTTTCCCAAAACCACTTGGCCGATTTCAATCTTGGTACAAATCATTTTTGGGTGAAGAGAATTTATTTTAAATGAAGGGCAATGCCACTTTCAAAGGGGAGATAATCACAAAAATGCTAAAACAAGTGAGGTCATTTAAAAATCATCTCAAGAACCACTGGGTCAGAAAAGTTGAAGTTTATATGAAAGCTTCTTGACATGTAGATTCAAGTTTACTAAATTCATGATCCATGGGGGTAGGGTGGGACCACAATAGGAGATCAAGTTTTACATGCAAATATATAGCCAATAGGGTAAATTTTAACAAATTTACTTGAAAGCTTCCCGATAATAGAGAAAATTTAAGTTGTGAAAATCATGTCCACGAGGGTAGGATGAGACCACAATAGGGGATCAAAGTTTTAATTAAGATATATTGGGGAAACTTTTGAACAATTTTCTTCAGAACCTCTGGGTCAGAAAAGTGGAAATTTACATGAAAGCTTCCTTACAAACATGCATGGTCCCTGGGGCTTGGGCATCTTTATACCCCCCGCAAACAATTGGGGGGGGGGGCTATATAGGCAATCACTCTGCTGTCTGTCTGTGCAGATTCCGTGTCTGGGGCCCATAACTTCTTTGTTCTTTGAGGTTAGGCATACCATAGTTTGGCACATTGGGTCGTATCATATAAGACCTGAGTGCGTCACATAAACTATTCGATGACCCTCTGTATGACCTTGGACCCTTTGACCTCTCAAGGTTCACAATTAATATCAGTTTTTTTTATTTTAACAATGAATCTAGGTGTCGCGGGCCATATACTCTTCTTGTTCTTTCTGCCATAGGCATCCCTGTATTTTTTGCGACATGGATGCAATCACCATGAAGCGATGTGTCATGTACTCTGTTGTTCCTGTTCTTGTCCGTCCGTGCTGTCTGTGCAGAATTCGTGTTGGAGCCATAACTTCTTTTGTTCTTTGAAGGTCGGCATAACCATATTTGTGTATTTTTTGAAATAATTCATTCCAAAGTAGGAAAACCTTCCAGGCCATGGGTGGGGTGATTTTAAAAAAAATTCTTCTTCTTTCTTTCTCAAGACCATAAGGGCAGAAAAGGCTGAAGAACATTGTATATAATGAAACGCTTCCTAATATAGTGCCGATTTAAGTTTGTGTTCAAATCATGGACCCTGGGGGTAACGATGAGGCCACAATAGGGGATTAAAGCTTTTACAAACTACATGGAATCATATCTACGGGAAATCTACTTTAAAAAATCGTTCCCTTCCAAGAAACCACTGGGCCAGAAAAGCTGAATTTATAATGAAAGCTTCCTGATATAGTGGAGATTTCCAGTTTTTTTTTCAAAATCATGACCCCCGGGGGTACGATGGGGCCACAATAGGGGATCTAAAAATTTTACACATGATTATATAGTGGAAACTTTTATAAAAAAAATCTTCTTCTCAAGAACACACTGGGCCAGAAAAGCTGAATAATTTATTTTGAAAGCTTCCTGATATAGTGGAGATTCTTTCAAGTTTTTTTTTTTTTTTCAAATTCAGATGACCCCCGGGGGTACGAGTGGGGCCCACAATAGGTGGATCAAAGTTTTAACGACATGAACTTATCATATAGGAAAAGAATCTTTTTAAATCTACTCAAGCACCACCAACTGGCCAGCAAGAAAGCTGAAATTTGGTATGAATTGCTTCCTGATATAGTGGAGATTAAGTTTTGTTCAATTCATGACACCCTGGGGTACGATGACGGCGCCAACAATAGGGATTCAAATTTGTTTAAAAATAATATTATTTAGAGGTTAATTTTGTTCACAGTGGCACATTCTAGAAATCCCCAAACTACTACTTACCACACTACGTTTAGTGAAGGCCCCATTTCTCAAGGTGAGCGATGTGGCCCATGGGCCTCTTGTGTCTGTTTAATATATTAATTGTTACTCTTTTTAACAGCAACACATTTCAGATGACAAAGATGCTCAAAATTATGCGCACCACTTTCTTCTAGATGCAAGAGCGTGTCAATGTCTGTGATATGGCAGGGAAATATCACACCTCCGGTAATTGACAAATACTGATTACAGTATAATGGTACAGTGTGAAGCAACAAATTCTTAAATAACCAATTGAAATGAATTTCAAAAACATAGTTATAATGATGCGACTTTATGTTTTGGCTATTTACTTGAGATACAGGGATGTAAGGTTTATATATAAATTCCCAATTTCTGGTTTTAACTGGTGAAATCTTTCTAGGAA
>CAJDSM010026217.1:45734-73972 GCA_903981925.1 Ostrea lurida | reverse complement strand
GGGTGGTATCTAAAGTTGTCATTTTTAAAGGTTTTTTTTAAAGCAATATTGTCATTTTAGTGTCGAAAATTGTTGTTGTAAAAAATGTGATTTACCTGTTCATTGACGGAAAAAATACTCATGTATATACTTGTTGGTTATTGACATTTAAGCGAGAAAATCTATTTAGAGGCTCTGTATGAAGCAAAATTACATTATAGTCTTTCCGTGCAAAAATTATGATATAATATAATGCTAGGCATTCAATTGAACCGAACTTGTTTAGTCATTAATTTTATCAATGAATATTTCACTCTCACACATATGAAATTATCCTAATAGCATACTTTTACCACAAAATAAGATTTTCAGATGTTACAGTGTATTTTAACTTCCAGATAAGGGTGACAATTATGTTGTCAAGAACACTCGGAAAACATGTATTGGAAACTCTCTCGGATCCAGAAAACGTATTGACTTACTATATTCCATAAAGCTACAACCTCTCTGAAAACATTCACAAACTATTTCATACTGCTACAACCTCCACACAATTCTCGGATCCAGAAAAATGTTTTATATAGCTACAACCTCTCTGAAATCTGACCTACAGATCTTCGCACTACGACACATCCTAAATACTGCACTTTCCAAATACATGGTAACATTGCATACAATCACACTTTTTTTAAAATAACATCAAAACAAAATTCAAGTTATGACGTTCATGTGACAAGTGATTTTGGCGAGATGTATAATCGTTTGAATTATTAATTAATCCGATATTTAGCTGTTTGCGGTGGCCCACTTGAGGCGTAGCAGTTATCTCTCTTTGCCAATTAAACAAAATGTTTTTCGTCCACTCCGCTCCCCATAGATCTTGTGGTAGCGGAGTGAACCGAAAACCCTTGGTTTGCGAAGATGCATACATGGTAGATATTTTTTGCCTTTGATACCTTTACAAATATATTGAACACACACACACACACACATTATTTAGCCATTTCCTCATGAATGTGTAGATTGCGCGTATGAATCTCAACAAATTGGTACTTTTCGACAGAAATGAAAGTAGAATGTAAGTTTCGTTTTGAGTATACACTGTGCGCTGGTGTGAGTGTGGCTGCGTAAAGCGCACATTTCGTACGTAAAGCGTCACATTTCGTACGTAAAGCGTCACATTTCGTGCTCGCTAGAAATAACCTGGACAAGGCATGTTGTCTCACCTGAATCTTCTTCATTGAAGGATACTTTGTGTTGAGTTTGGTTGGAAATTTTTTAAAGTTTATAGTGGTTCAGAGCAAAAAAAGATGAAAATATGGTGAACTTAAAGACAGGCATATTTTACTCAGAAAAGTTCATTTGAGTCCATTACAATAACTAGATAGTGTCAGTTATTGCCACCTCGGCTATTCCGCGTGGTGTTGAAAATATTTCTTAGTATTCAAGTTTTTACAAGTCCAGCGAACCCTATTCTTGAAATCGACTGTCCGCCATGCAGTACACCATCACAACTATCATGTGCTCTCTCTCTCTCTCTCTCTCTCTCTCTCTCTCTCTCTCTCTCTCTCTCTCTCTCTCTCTCTCTCTCTCTCTCTCTCTCTCTCTCTCTCTCTCTCTCTCTCTCATGGTTCCATAATGCTAAGGAATGATTTCTCCAATTCCAAAATTTAATTTGGGATCATTCCCTTTTTGTAAATGTTATTTAAATTATTTACTTACTCCACGCAAAGCAAAATCTTTCGCATAAATAAAATAAATCACATACTCAGATCTTCATGCACACACACACACACATGCGTGTGTATGTGTAAAAGAAATAAAAAATAAAAGGTAGCAACTGCGAGGTCGTATATTACTATATGTTATTACAGCTTCAGGCAGGTAATATCGGCTGATAAAAGTTGTCTGTGGTTCATATTTCCCGAGCCGAAGGCGAGGGAAATATGAAACACAGACAACTTTTATCAGCCCATATTACCTGCCTGGAGCTGTAATAACAATTTTGTCATACTTCAAATCAATATAATAAAAGTTTGCACATGGTCTCTCTATCTGTTCTATTACAAATATCTGAGCTGTGACGTGTAACGTCACTGATTACCGATCTGAACTTTGTACGTCACAGTAAAATTACACGTCACAGACAAATGATCGAAGTGTTATTATGACGTTGTTAGAAAGTAAAATTCATACGTCATGAACTTTTACGTTTGTTTTGTTATCAGAGTATATCTGCTATCTCTTTGTTGTCATTTGCACTGTTTACAAACTTTGTGTTCATCTGCCATTATAATACATTCTTTACAAACAGTGATTGCTTCAGACTACATAAGAATTGTTCAAAGCGAGTCCAAAATCGCGAGCATTCACCAACGTATTCGTCACAGTAAGATCACGTGATCTATAATACCTGTCTCAGGCAGGTAATATAGTCTCATAAGACCGGCTAACGAACCAATCAAATTCCTAGAATCTAATTTGCAGTATGACAAAAACGTATACGAAAGGGCCTGGTTTTTCGGAAACGTGTTCGGCTTATATTTCTTGTGTATGACACGTGCCCTTACAATAATAGTACATGTAACATGGACACAATGCTGATTGATGGACGTCCACGTATATATAGGAATGTCTCGTGACATAAGTCGATTTTTGATAGATCGTCCCAAGTTCGTTAATTCACACGTATTTGTATACTGAAAAGTAGCTTGCGTCTAGACTCATGTTAAAATAGATGGCATACGTTTAAAGGGAATGTAATTGTACTCGTCACAAAGAATAATATCATCAAATTTAAAAAACGGAAAATCGGCCATAACTCGCGACCGGAAGTGATTTTCAAAAAATTGAAGAAGAAGAAAAAAACCAAAACCACATCTGGACCATTTTATGATACATCTTCCTGTAAAGTTTCATGAAAATCGATCCAACCGTTTCCGAGAAATCGCGTGCACAAAATCGGGAATAGGAACAATAATAATAAACTAGCTTATATCATTACAAATCTACCCTGTAAATCTCAAAGAAATCTACTGAGACATCTCTGAGAAATCGTCCGGACAAAAATGGAAAAATAATAAATCACTATAAGGTCTTCCGTCTGAAACGGAAGACCTTAATTTTTTTTCTTCAAGGTCTTCCGTGGAAACGGAAGCCCGTAATAAGCAAAAAAGAAAGAAACTTTTTTCATCAAATACTTTTTCATAGCTATATTTTTCGTATGTGTAAATTAGTTATCAGACTTTATTGATTCCGTTGAAAACCAGAAAAATTAATGTGTCACAGGTTTGTTTGGGGATGTGTTGCACTTCCATCTGGTATCGTGTGAAAAAAAAAAACTCAGGTTAGAAAGTTAATGCTTGAACATAGGAGCGTACTTCAATACTTTAACTTTTTGAGTAAAAAAAAAAGTGACGATATTCTAGAATATCACAATAGGGGTTTAATTTTCTTGTCAAGTGTCCATTGTCCTGCTTCAGCGGACTGGATGCTAAAATTGAAAAGCTATCAAACGAACCCTATTATCAAGCGCCTCGGTGACCGTATAATGCCGGGACCTGCAACAAAAGCGCCTGGGTGAAGGACGAGTAACTGATATCATAATTAAAATGTGTGGTATTGTAATTAAAAGTCAAACTGACCTTACAAGAAAATAACTTGAACAAAGTAATTGGTTCGAGATGAAGTGAAGGAGAAAATAAGTGGTGGCGATCATTTATACGAGATTTCAATTGACCTCTCGTTTGAACTCGCCCTCTGACCTTTCTAGCCCAACCTCTGCACCATCCTTTCAAAGACGAACAGTCGCGTGCTATTGGAGGCAGCTGAGAAACGAATGATGCTGTTTCCAGTTTCTTTACTAGGTCGGGGATTCTTATATTGCTATTGTAAATTTTGAAAATAATGGGATTCCAGCAAGAGATAATGAGATCGCAGTATTTACGTTTCATTTATTACAGCTGTTGAGATTTGTCACATTGGCGTGAATGGAATAACTTCTGTTCCTTTATTAGCGGGACGTTGCCCGATTTCACAATAAATCACTCCTTATATCTAGGCCCCTAAAATATATTATCTAAGATAGACTTAGTTCTCAGGGAAACACTATTTAACACAATCCAACAAATCGGCTAAGATTATTAAGTAAATCTTACTCCCGTAATATTGTCATAATTTTGTGTATCAAGATAATTTTTGCGTTATTTCAAAGAATGCAGAATAATCCCATTGAGTGTAAAGACGATTAGTTGTTTGATGCTTTTACATCATAATTCAAGGCTTAAAGATTAAATCTAAGTTCACATATCTAATCTTAATACATTAACCAGACTGTCTTCAGAACTCATGGGAGTTTGTTTTATAGATAGGTGGTTTGGTTGGGTTTTTTGTTTTGAAAATCCGTAAATACGGCTTTATTCTTGCATAAGATTAGGTCATATGCATGGTAACCGTTAAGAGCTAAGGTTAGGGCTAGAGCCGATATTTATTGGTACCCCCAAAGATTTAGCAAATAGCATACATCAGGCATGAACTTGTGACCTTAACCCAAGCAAACCTTCATGTTTTTATTTACAAAACTGCAGATTTCATTATGGCTTCGCTTTTTTTCTTTCTTTTTTTTTTTTTTTTTTTTTTTTGACATATTGTATTGGTGTTTGTAGTTTGCACTGACCCGGGGCAGAAAATAATGTCCTATTCAGAGTCTACAGAAAGAAAATCTGGTCCGAACAATGCTACTGACTTTTGCCTCAGACAAACTGAATTCTTTTTTTTTTCGAGATTAAAAGTACATTTATGGTTTTATATATGTAAAATGAACACAATTTAAAGTATCGAATGTAATTAATTTCCATGATTTATCAAATAATTTCAAAAGTAGTGGGGAAAATTTATATATTTCAGATTTTGCAAAAATTACAAGTTACATGTACTTATTTCTTAGAAATTTTATATCAAATTTGTTTTATTACAACCAAAATATATACCCATGTAGACATTTTGTCGTTTGTATCCAGTGTCCCTATACACCGAGACCAGCGTCCCTAGCTTCATGGAATCGCTGTTTTTCTAGTAAATATTTATTGGTGAATGAAAGCAAAGCGCTACGGAAAATTCCCATTAATGTTTGATTGAATGTCGGACATCAATGGAAAATCATTTATGAAAGCGAACATCTTTTTGTGGTCCCAATTAGATGTTGATGAAACCGCTAGACCTGACTTGATGGTGGGATTTGAACGTGCCCTATCTTTTCGTTTACTGTTACATGATCGATTTTAAAGCGAACATCTTTTTGTGGCCCCAATTAGATGTTGATGAAACCGCTAAAACTGATTTGATGGTGAGATTTGAACGTGCCCTATCCTTTCGTTTATTATTACATGATCGATTATTCGTTTTTCGTGGTTTTGCTCGGCAGTTCTAGATGGCGGGCCTGTTCATTAGCGTGCCTCATTAATCTGTCAAGTCTGCGGTCAACCCTTTATTTACTACCTATACTGGTCCGAAAATGTGTCAAGAGTTTTTCCTCTGTTGAGTGATTTTGGAAATTTATGAATTTGACCCTTTCAGCGTGACCAGCCCAGGCGATAATGTAACACTGTGAAGGGCAAAGCCAAATTCACAAATTCAAAAAAAAAAAAAAAAAAAAAAGAGGGGAGGGGAGGGAAAACAAGTTAAAAGTGAGAGGAAAAAAAAAAAAGCAGAATAAGAAAGAACAGGGAATCTTTATAAACCAGTATTTTTATGGGGTTTTTTACTTTTAAAAAAAGAAGAAGATAGTTACAGGGTATTAGTTACACAGGTTTCCCTCCTTTTCTTATTTTGAATTTTCGTTCCAATGACAAGAACACGTTTGCCATGCCTATTGGATTTACATTTATCTCTTATAAATATTAGAATAACGAAGAAGCGGTCTAGACTGTGCGCTGTATAAATTCTCCATTTCAATTGTTCAATAGATCGTCAATTTTCCCGGCGAGATGAAGGAATTAACGTTCTAGCGGTGCACTCGAATTGAAGAGGTCGACGTGACCCGATGAATTGACTCAATCCGCGGCAAGGTGATGACGTAGACCAGAGAGGCTTTTGTAGCCGGAAGAATCTTTTGGAAAAATAATTAAAGAAACAGATGGCGACATCCATCAGGTTTAGGATGAAGTTGCAATCATATGTTTATAGACTTCACGTATAATTTTCCATGCATGTCCATCTCTAATATCATATTAAAGGCCTATATAACTTGCTATAGATGGTTGGTATTTTCATTTCTTAATTAAATTAATGGTTTGTAGCAATATTATATATATATAATATTACTTATAGCTAGTATCTGAAAGCGTGAATGATATTATGCTAAATTGATTTTAAGTTCTATGTACAGTCTTTTCAACAAATTCTAGTATCTTATGCATGTATATATATGATTATTCACCAATCATGGTATGAAAATATGTTAATGTATAGGTATTATAGCAGACTTGTATATATATTAGAAGGAAAACTATCTCCTAAGACATTTATGTCACTTTACCGGATGGCAGTAGATGCAAAATTTATGACACGACATGTATGTAAAATAAACTTACTTTAACCTTACTAGAGGGCACAAGGTACGATATGCACCTGCTCCCTGGAAAATAATCTGTCGAGTACGACTTACGCCTGGTCCTTGCATGATCCGCGCCTATAAGATATACGATACACGCCTGGTCCTTGCATGATCCGCGCCTATAAGATATACGATACACGCCTGACGATTACTGGGTACAGTATGTGCCTGTTCCCAGGGTACTATGCGCGCCTAGTTTCTGGGAATAAACTATATAATACCTAGATACGTTACTTTGTAAATTTGTTTGTTTGGTTGGTTGTTATTTTGTTGGGGTTTTTTTTGTTGTTTTTTTGGCGGGGGGGGGGGGGGGGGTTACAAACTTATACGTGTACCAGTAGTCATTAATAGAAATGATTCAAGATTGTTTTGTCAATTTTTTTTTTTTTCAATTCTTGACCATCAAAAGCCACTAAGTTGACAATATCCCCCAAACTTCATTTCATGCTCTGCTGGGCTCCGACACGGCGTAGAAGGAAACTAGATGCCGCCTCGTCAGGACGGCCTTGTGGCGGTAATTGCGATCCCCCTGCCTCGCCGGGGAAGATGTCAGAACCTTTGTCCTCTGCCCCCTCCTACTTGAATCTGTGTCAGGACCAACGTGTATTGAAGCCTGGAGACAATAGGTGACCGACTGCCAGGAATGGGGATATTATTATAGCCACTTGTCTTCAAGAATTAGATAAAGATACAATATGTTATACAACTGTCACTCTGACAAAAAGTTTGCATAATCACTTATGTTGAGATGCTTTATGCTAAAAGTAAAAAAAAAAAAAAGAGTTTTGGGTTAATCTGACGAAAGTGAGACGTGCTTGAATGAAACCTTTTTTTATTTTTATTTCCGTACCTAACTATTTATTGGGTGTGCATGTGAAAGTTGTGTTACGGTGATATCGATTGACTACGTTTACTTAATAGCGAGTCTTTAAATGTAAACCTGAAAAACAATACGTAGTAACTATAATGCAGAATCTAACAGTTCATTAGAATACCAGCATTTAATGTTCCATGAGACAAACGCGATTCAGGCTGGAATGAGCCGCGAAAATCAATCGTTCATCCATCATTAATCTGTGCCACTATTGTTAGCCGGGTGTGTCAAAGATAAGATGTCAAGATATACCAGGAATGTTCACATTGGTGGTTTTGTTGTTGTTGTCTTTCGGTTGTTTGTTTTTCTTTTTATTGTTTTTTTTATATTAATATTAAGTATATATTTTTTTATTATATTATGTGGGGGGGGGGGGGGGGTAAAAAGTAACTCTGTACAGAGCATGTTAATATCGTCCCTTGGGGCTTGGCAGGTGAGACACATCTAGGACCGTCTCATCTGCACAAGACACAAGGATGATACTTTAAAACCTTAAAACTCATGTTGATTTTTTGTTATCTATTTTGACCACATTTTATAAAATAACACACAAATTTGTGAAACAGATATGCAACTCAAATGTAACAAAAATATCTATATTGCATACATTTGTTGAAATCAGTTGTTATAGTTACTTTATGTCATATATTTGTTATATGCTCTTGTCACGCCCCATGTGGGTCCATTCTTATGGAAAATAAAAGTAATGTATTGTACTAGGAGCGATACAGAATCACTAATACTTTTTTCGTGAACTAAATTTCTTTCTGTTTCAAGTTTCCGATCAGTGGTATCTCACATATGGCGATACCTGTCTCACAGGTAATGAGACTATTTGGATTAGAGCAAGGTATTGTCCCTATCGTGACAAAATTATACACCCTGCTAACCGAGTTCCTGGTTCCTAGTCTCAGATTTGAGGCGTTTGCCTTCACCACACGCAATGAAGACGAAACAACTATCATACAACAAAAGAGCCGACCTCCGCGATCTAATTACCCTCTGTCTGCCATAACAACTACGGTGAACACATGGCTTGTCAGCTACGCAAATTAGTCCCTGTGTCACCTCGCCCCGCGTCCAGACAATGTACCTCCAAACATCAAGGGGGAGGGGCCCCAAACGGTCCAGTCTTGATTAACAAATGTGTCCCGCAAGTTACTCTAATTCCAGTTTAATATTTTTCAGTACCCAGAGTATTGCCATTTCAAATCTTTAGTTATTATTATTTATTTTTTTTTTTTTTTTTTGGTTTGTTTGTTTATTGACCAAAGAGCTTTGTGGCTCATAAGTATACTTTTTATATATGTATATATGTAGTATACACTAGATCCAAGCTGGACAGATTGCTTGATACACGTACCATGGGTGCTTGGGGATCTCGATTCATTTATTCACTCAAACCATTCACAATGATATATTAGGTATATAATTTCTAAGGGTACAAGTACATAAATAATACATAGTACATGTATGCATATATATGTGCTCAATAGTACAAGATACATGTACAGAGGAGGAGGCAAATTGCATACAATTAGAAGGGGGACAGCAGACCAACTCATGGATATACAATTGTGTTATTTTAATGTTTTAAAGCTTGATGATGTCATTAATTCTCTATATTATCTAAAAGCCAAATATTCTTTCCGCAGAGTTGATATGGATTTACATTTACATCTGAAGGAATTTTCAGACCATTTTTGGTCCCAACCTAATCATAAAACCCCTATACCTCTGAGTTTTTGGTAAAGGACTATCTGACTTCTCCTTCGAAATATCCCTTAGTTTCAATATAGTATTTAAACAATACTAAAGACATGAAGATGTTATTGAATTGTTTTACGCATGAATGCTACCGGCATATACCTAAGTTTGGCCCAATCCTGATGTCAGAACCGCCATCCCGGGGTTCACCAAATTTACAATTTTGGCAGAGGCCTTCCTGCTCTACATCCTGATGTATTTTGGTTTTTCTTACTGAGAGTCGGCTGTGATGAAGAATATATTTGAAAATTTGTCAATTTTTGCACCTTGGTCCCTCCCTGGGGCTCCAGGCTGGCAGCAGTCCTTAAATTTACAAATTAACACCCCCTCTTCCCCGTTCCAAAGAAGTTTCATACCAAATTGGAATGGTTGTTAAAGCACGATGGGACGATAACGGATTACTCAGGTGACCTAAAATTAAAAAAAAAAGTGTAATGCGTCATTTTAATTAAAATGCACGCATCCTTATTTGATGTAGATTTAAAATGTTTATAGCATGACGTGCCTCTGGATCAGAAGAGAGGATTCAAATTTATAAGAAATTATACCAAAAACACCCTCTCAATATTTCCTTCGGAACATATTGTAAATCCATGCTCATTCACATCAGGACCCTCATAATCAGGTTGAGACAACAACAAAGGATCACAATGTTGACAGGGATATACATTAGGAAAGGATTTGTTCCAAAATTATCTGCTCAATAGCAGCTAGGGTAGAGTAGGTCAAATCAATATTCAAGGATCCCTAAGCAGTGTAGATTCAGGTCAGCTTTCATCAAGACAGATCGAGTTAGAGCAGAACAACCCAAAAGGTTACAGTTTTACACATTTTTTTTTTCGCGCTCGTTTGTTTTACCGTGAAAACGTTACTAATTTTAGATGAAGAGCAACAATGTGGCCGTAGCACTAAGGTTTATTTACGTTGCGAACGCTTACCGTACGCGACATGGAATATCTATTTTTACGGTCATATCCGAAAGACCCGCGAACTTCACCTCTAAGACCGGAAGCTTTGCGAAGGAACAACCACTATACAGGTATGATAATCGTCTCAAATTTGACGCGGCGCTAGGATTAAGACTTCCGGTAGCGAAGCGTGCGATCCTCTATACCGAGCCACTATGCTACCGCCACCGCTTAGTTTTACGTACGTACATGGATATCTAGGATAATCTTCTATGAAAGACAGGGGTACAATAAATGTACATGTTGTAGACTCAGGAGTGGACGCCTTATGTCTCTGTTTTGCAGATGAAGGGTTTATGTGGTGGAAATGCATTTTTGTAGAGGTGAACGATATGGCCCAGGGGCCTCGTATTTTCTTTGAATCGATTTTTTTTTAAAATACACCTTCAAATTAGTATTAATCAGGTTTTAATTACAATTATTGCTCTACCTCGTGATATAAAACAATAATTTTGACTACAGTGATGCTTTTATTTACACATGATCATACCCCTTCCGATCGAAGGCCATAAATAGCGATATCGTATCTCTTACGTACAGTTATCTATACTGATTTATTATCACCGCCGAAGGTCACATTGTGTCTGCAAATTTTATCCTTTGTCACCTTCCCCATTAATCTTGATCCAATTTGATGACCTTAGCATTTCGTTCGCCTATTATTGGAGGCTACCAGAGGAGACGGTGTGATTTCATTTCTGTATTGACTGGTATATTCTAGTCAATCTCGTGCGAGGAATTTCTACATAAATTGGACAACCTGAACAAATAAACAAACACAACCGATGATGGAAGGTTAAGGTGGTCAAATACTAGTACTGGTATATACAAATTGTTCATTGCTAATACATTACGGATTTTTAAAAAAATTAGTGGGTTTCCGTAATTATTTTACTTTCAAAACGTAGCCATGTGGTTTGATGATTCCCTATTGAAAAGATTAATTTACAGAGAGTAATTTGAGGGGGCGGCAAATGATAGTGTCAATCCTATTGATGTAGAGAGTTTAATTGGAAATGCAGAAATTTGCTACGTACAATATATTATTGAAATCCAGACGATAACTGATCATGCTGTAAATTTCAATAATCCTTGAGAACAGCTGTCAACTTTATTCTACCCTCAACTTTCCAGTCTGGAAAGCTGTTAGTGTAATGTACATGGCAATACATGTATAAAATTAGTGGAATATCCAATTTACTATATTTACCAGTGCAGTGTTGCCATTTTTTCTTCAAACATGTTTTTGTTTTAATTTAACTTTGACATGAAGTCTCTCCTAACACCCTCAAAATACAAATTCATGTAAATCCTATATAATGATACAATTCAAATATCGGCAACAAAATCTAGAGATTACATCACTATTATTTTTATGAAAGTGTAAGCCAGTGTACACACATTTAAATGCGCTTCATGAAAAACGTGCTGGCGTGAAATGTCGCAGATCATTCACTCATGTATTTTCAAAAATGAAATATATTTTACAAATTCAGTTTCAATCTTTACATTTTACATTCTTTTCTATCAAATCCTCACACATTAAAATAAAGGTACATGTACTATATCTTTCAAGATTCATACGCTCATTGTTTACAACTGCATTGCATTCATGAGGAAATGGATATATCATCACAAAGTTCTGGTCAAAACATCGAAGGCAAAAACATTAAAAATATTTTTTATTCGTATCCAATTCATAATTTCCCCCGTAAGTTCCATAAATTGTACTCCTGAACTGAATGAGACAATGTGTAAGAAAACATCACAAAATTTTGTACATCTAAAAGTTGTCTTAGAGTGTTTTGGGGAGGGAGACTGATGTTTCAGACGGACCTTGCGTTCCACTCCAGTACAATTATAACTTTCTATATACGGAAGTTTCCGCTAGGTATCTGATACATCACTCTATTAAAATTGGAGTGATTTGCACATCTGGTTGATCATATTAGACCACAGAGTAACAACAGCAGCTGTCATCTTATTGAACATGTGTTTTTGGTAAAACCATTGCAACCTGGCTAATCTTGCAGAAGATTGCAGCCTCTTTTAGACGCCTTTGAAAAACTGTTTTGGTAACAAATAGTGATTTGGTACAGGTGGTACCTGGTACTGCTGACTTGCTCATTGTTCGGGGACCTGACGTGTTTTATGGATTTGGCTGGGGGTAACAGACGGTCGCGTTAGTACATGTCCTAACATTATCTATCGCCACCAGGTTCTCATGGCAATTATCCCCAGTCTGGAGATCGTCTTCCACCGTCCTTCCCAAAAGCTAGACAAACAAACCGTTGGCGGACTATTGCACAACCTGTTTGAGTCCATCTTTTGTTCAATATACATCGTCAGCAAGTTTGTAAGGCCAAGATTACATAAACTTCTGTCGGGTTCCACTACCAAGCATAAGAGTGTTAGCTTTCTAGACTTGTTACATCATGCTGATAAAGGTACATTTCCTTTGCCCGTGATCACGGGTGGTTCATATTGACGAGTGATACAACGTTATGCAACCTCGAACAAAGATCTGATCTCCTTTAAAGTATCCCAAGTCTGAAAAATATTGCATAAACAGATACACTGGGAATATGTTTTAGCATAACACCATTAGGCTTAGTTTCTGCTTCTTGGTTGTAAACACGATGGTCAAGAATGGCATTGTAAACATGATGGTCAAGAATGGCACGGAACAGTGTAATCTACATGAATTACAGGCGCAAGAATTTCTTGTAATTTAAAGGGTATTTCCCATCCCCAAATTTATTAATTATGTATTCGTAGCTGACGTAAAAAGCTAGTAATTAACTCTGCGACTACACACATGTTATCTGTCGCGATCAAGACATATGACATAATATACTGTACACCAGTCTTGTCAGATGTGACGTAAGTCTAATCTACACGTGCTAATGTTTACATATGTATTTAACAGCATATGCCCTATCACCCCATCGCGGTTACTTGCTAATAACTCGTGTCCTTCGATGGCCTTAGTATGTATGGCGTATTCCACTAGCATAGCTATAGGGGAACCAGGTTACCAATTAATTAATTGTCGTACAATTTGCTGAATTCCTAAGACATATTTCTTGCAAGAACATTGAACCAACCACGCAAATTTGTCCATCTTATGATTCCATGAAGAAATTTCTTCAAATTATCTGTAATATCTGAAAGCTTGTTCTTTTTTCCATTGACGGTCAGTCTGACCTTCCCTCGACGATTCCATCATAACAGTGACCAGGCTGTATGGTGCATGGAATCAGGACAGAAAGTCGAGGAATGATCAGGTCAGGAAAAATGCTGGAAAATGAAAAAAATCCAAAATTGCACAAGATTAACCTCCTCATATATATAGCAAGATGTCTTTGTAACATTATGAGTGAGATATCTGCCCGTCTGCACACAGTAAATATCAAAAGTAATATAATGACCAACCGTCAACTGACCTATTTCCCCTTCGCTCTATAGTGGATCCGACCAGCGTTGAACTGCTGGGGCGTTACATCACATCGGCTAGTCACATTCTATAGTTGTTGACCATGTCGTAGACGCACAAATGTGGGGTGCCGAGTAAACAAGGATATAGAATATTCCCCACCACCACCCCCTTGAAATTCAACCCGAATGAACAATGTTACATGTGTGTTTATTAATGGCGTAAACTCTCGATCGATGAGAACGGACATTGAGTTGGTCAGTTTCGGATTGTGTGGATAGGTAGTGATATCATTCGTGAGTGTAAACAGCTACACATTTACCTTGAACGATTTAGTTTTTCACAATGGACATTCAGTTAGGTAGTGAGGAGAATGAATTTGTGGACGGAATGAATCGAGGATTTTTGCCATACTTTCAATCTGCCATGATGCCAACAGGACCTACTCCATCTTATGCAGTGTTGCCACAGAGACCATCGCCGAGTGAGGATAGTGTCTGTGAAGCTGGGGCCAAATCGTATGCTGGACTGTCCTCTGTTTCCATGTCCAGTCCGGACAACTCATCCATGCCTTCTCCCATCAGTGCTTTTAACTCCTCGCCATCGCCTTCATCGTCACAGGCTTCGTCAGACGCGGGGGGAGGGGATCTTGCGGCGGCCAACAAGAGGAAAGGTAAATGCCGGCAGATCTATTCTGAAAAAAAAAATATGTGACAATTAAAATTGATATGTATTGTCTAACTGTTCATTGTTCAGGGTTTTTTTATCACTGGATAATCTGATCAGTTATACTTGAAATATGTGTACCAAAAGTACTAAATGAATAAATATATGAATAAATGCATGTTTTGTAGAGAAGTTTAATAGCACCCTTTCCTAACTTAGAACTGTGGAATACTGTAAATAATCTCTCTATACTCTAGTCCTTGCACTAAACCTATGCTAAATTACAGTAGGTGAGATAATGTATGTCTTATATTGACCATAATACTGAAAAGAGTATACACGTGTATATGGTAAGATTTATTGCAAACAGGGGTCTTTAACTCCCCTCTACCATTCTCTAATTTTCACACGGATTTAAGGAAGGTTAATACAGCACGTACACATGGTGTTTTAAAAATTGTATGAAGGTCAGAGATACGCAGAAAAAGCCAGAGAAAAATATGTATACATTAAAAGGGATGGGAAAAATATACCTTACAGGATGCTTTATCAAAGCCAAATTATACATTACATGATTTTCTATGAAAGCCAGAGAAAAAATACAGTACATGGTGTTCTATCAAAGCCAGTGAAAAATATACCTTAACATGATTTTCTATCAAAGCCAGAGAACGATTTACGTATTCTCAAAGCCAAAAAAAAATATACACAATACATGATTTTCTATCAAAGACAAAGAAAAATATACATTACATGATTTTCTATAAAAGGACAAAGAAAAATATACATGACTTAATTTTCCATCAAAGCCAGAGAAAAATATACAGTACAGGATTTTCTATCAAACAAAGACAAATATACTTTACGGGGTGTTCTATCAAAGTGGAAGGGGGAAAAAAAGCCACAGGAAAATAGACATTACATGAGTTTCCATTTAGGAAAGTATATCAATTTCATGAAAATTCATAGAAAGTTCGTGGGTGTGAGTTGATATTATGTTATTTTATTGAATTTCAGTTAAAATTGTCGATCTATTTTTACTTAGAACGCAACGATAGAATTGATTCAAAGATGGATTCCACAAATACACGTTCCAGTAATATTTAAATCTGTATAAACTAAACAGACACATTTTTATATGAAAGATGGTAGATAACGTTTTAATGGAGACACTCGCATGCAACTATGAAAACCTGTGTACTTTATTCTAAAATGAAAATGCGATATACATTTTTACTGTATTTACTATGCTATATGAATAACATCGAATTTGTCCGCACAAGAAGTAGAGTTCAGAGTGAACCACTTCCTCCCACACTGTCTGTGTGTCCGTCTGTGAGTGGACAGCGCAGCACCCTACGTGTATGATTTTGCTAAGAAGAAAAACTAACTTCGGAGTCTGATTATATGTCTATTTTTCTGTAATATTGTATTTTGTATGTTTAGTGGTACAGATATTTGCAATACGAGCTATGTAGCATGGACTCCCGCCAGCAATCTGTAACGGAAATCAATCAGTGGGTGGGAATGTACATCGATACAGACTTAATTAATCCACAGAACGTAACACGTAATCAGTAGGTTACGTAATTCAGCATGTTTACGGTCGCGACGATATGAAGTGCCGTGGACTTTGACACTCAAGGAATAAATCGATTTTAATTCATCGTCATTTTATCTAATAAAATACCAAGCTGTTATGGAAATGATAATGTGTCTCAAGAGTATGTACATATATACCAAAATGAGAAAGAAAATGAAACCAATATTTAAAATGCATTGTTTGATCACCTTATTTTCAAAAATAAAAACAGGTACTAGAAGACAGTCTGGAAACTCAGTGTTAGCCTGCTCAATGCATTGTTCAAAGTAGACCCGCAAGCGTCCAGACCGCGCAGGTGCGCTCTTAATTAAGGTCATCGAAGTAGTCGATTGTCTAGCCCGCTTGTTTACATTATGTATCACGTTATATACCTATCTTTTGTGTGGAAGTGTCGCGGTCCGGAGTAAAGGTCAACCGTTGTTTGTGACAGACAATTTTTTGTTGCTTAGAAACATTTTAAACCAAGCACACCTGCCGAGCGTTTACGTGGTGAATTTTACAAATTATTTTTAACTTTTTTGTGACCACCACCACCCTTTTAAAAGACAATTATTAATCGATTATAACCTACAATATTAAATACTACGAATATCATGAAAATGAAAAAAATGAAAATAAGCTTTATTTTGAAAGTCGGACTTGTATATCAACAATTAACATTAGCTATAAACTAGCTATTTAACCGACTTGCACATATTTTGGCGTGAGGGGAGGAAACCGGATTTTGATGTTTTTTATCATGTTTTGAAATAAATTAAAAACAAATGATACTGTAGTTTTTGTAAGGATTCTATTCTAGATCTTTTATGTTCCTTGTACTTTAAAAGGTCAGTTTCTAATGGGCAAATATTTTTCATTTTTGGAGCAAAAATCATTCTCGAATGAGGGGGAAAAAATGAATCACTGACAGGTCGGATTGACTCTGGGCGAACCAATTGGAAGGCGGCTCACATCCTTTGTCAGCAGTAGGTGATCCCGTGGAGGTCACACTGCCCATTGGATCCAAAGAGTTGGACAGCTGGACCTCTGAAATCGGCCATAAAATATATCTTTTCTATCACTATTGCCAAGACCGCTTAAGTTCAGGGTTAAGATGAAGATCGCGTAGCATTACTTTTGACATGCTGAAGTATAAAAAAAAAAAAGATAATAACCGTGCAAACGAGGCTGAGCAGGCAAATTTCAGAAATTCAGACAGGCCCAGAAAAACTGTTTGCTATACCCCATTAAACATGTAAATGAAGGGTTTTTTTTCAATGATTTCTTCGCGGAGGGATAGGCCGTGAGTTGCAAGAGGCACAAGTAAAGGTTTTGTAAAAGAGAACGAATACTTGTTGGAGAGATTTATGAATAGTATCTTTTGGTAATGACGTCGACGCAGACACTCCGCTAATTTTTAGTTGCCGAACTCTTTGTACCGATATTCAGCTGTGACCCAAACTGAACCGCAATGGTCGTATTTATCCAACCGCCTGATTATAATTCTTCTCGTTGTTTTAAAAACAGAGGCACATTACACTGCACATATTATAATTCTTTCAACATTTGAAGTGGATAACGTATATGCACAAGAATTATCATTCTTTTTTAACATCTACACAAATCCTTGTGGCGAGGTCCAAAGTCCACCATTTAAACCCATAGATATGCTGCCCGTAGCTGCCCAACGGCTGTACTTTTGTGTTTATAGAATGAATCATTATTAATTGGGAATTCAAATAAACTGCACAATATGTACAGAAATACCTGCCCGAGGTTTGTTAGTGCTTGTGTGTGTGTTTATGATTCCAAGAAGCCCATCACGCAATAGAAACAATTCCCGAATTTGTCGTCAGTGTGTGAAAGAATGACCTAGGGATTCGAAACCCCAATCGTAAATCTATCGTTTTCCAGATTTTACGGACAATTTTTCTATTGATTTAGGGAACATTAAAGTTGGTTTATGCTATAATCAGTGTTTACTTCTATCGACGAATCCGCAATTCGCCAATAAATCCGTTGTCACGTCAATAACGGAGACCGTTAGTTTCAGAAAAGTTGCATAAGGAGACCGATGTGCAAGAGCTTGAAAGATAAGGAATATAGAATGCTGTGTGACGCGAACGCTTGGCACTGAAAAATAAGGAGAAGAGGCAACGATTGATGGGGCATTGTGCAGTGAACGAAATGCAATTAGACTCGGCTCATACTAGGCCAAGAGCCAATTGTGAAGTCTGAATGGACGACCTTGTCTTGTCCGGCTGAATTAATGATTTTTTCACATCACGCCAAAAAGCATAGGAATTCGTTCTACAGCGCGAGCTAGTAATAAGTATGTCACGTGATATGACCATGAAGTAATTAACTCTCTTTCGATGATATGTAATATTATCGATGAAATTCGATAGTTGTTTTGCTCATCAGCTACCCCGCTGTTCTGACGTCTTGGAGATTCCAAAATAAATCGCGTTTTCTTGTCTGCTAAAAATTATGTGACCCAGAAAGGACGAGACGGCCGCCTCATTTTATTTATTATACACGGCACGCTGGTTTTCATTTGAATATTCATGGATACAAGAGGTGTTTAAGTAAAGAAAAAAATGTCAGGCAGTAGCCAGAGGCTACGCTGGTGTACATCCTACGCATAAATATAAACTGAAAGAAGGCAGCAGGTTTTTATAGGTCGTGAATAGGAGTCATCATTTGTATTTTATGCGCGATGTTAACCTGATACCGAATCTGTGTATGTCTAACACGGTTGCATGGTTTTGTAAGGGTAAAAAAGTCTCATTTGATGTGACACATGTCATGCCATAAATTCATTCTGTTCTGAACAGTTTTTAAACCATGAGAGAGCGAGAGAAAGAGAGAGAGAGAGAGAGACTGCGACTGCTAGAAACTAGAGTAGGTTCTACAGAACTGTTAATTTGTTGTTTGTTGGTTGGTGCTTTTATTGGATGTGAATGTTGTGGTATAGTTTTTGTAAGTACACCTAACCAGTGAATTTAAATAAAAACAAGCAAAAAAAAAAAACCCCAAACCAAAAAAAAACAAACACACACACCCAAAAAAAAACAAAAAAAAAAAACTCCAATATAACAGAAAAGTGTTATGTCCTCCATTTTCTACATTCTGGGGACTGGTCATACTTTTCGAATATTAAACACTTGCTAATTTTACTGTAAATCGTTTAACATCGTTTAACATCGTGTTGTTTTTCACATATTTTTCAAATAGCTTGTCAAATCAAGTGTAAATCCTTTTCTAAGGAGTCCACCGTTTGACTAGGACAATTTCAAATGCTTAGAATTGTTGAATACACATGGCTTGCACCACGTGTATTAGGATTCAGGTCGTGGTGTTAGACAGGGCGAACGACATGCATGTAAATTAATGGAAACCAAAAAGATTAGTGTTTAAATGGAGACAATCTGTTTTGAGAACTGGAAGTAGCAATGTGTAACCTATTTCTTTTTCTATATTTATAACATTTAATCTCAAAAAATGATCGAAATTGTTCCATGCATGATTTGTTCGCGTTATTGGTTTTAAATTTTAATTGTCAGTTCGACTCATCGTGCATGCACATGGTGAAAGCTTATACACCCCGATAGAGTCAATCAGTGTTGAGATTACAGAAGTTCAGAAAGACTGTGTTCTTTTACAACAGCATAAGGATACACAATTAGACACCCCTGTCTAAGATCCGCCCGGTTCAACAACTCGAATGATACGAAATTCATCGGTCAAAGACCCATTGAACTTTGGGTGACCGAATCTTAGCTATAGCATGTATCTGTTTCTCTAAATTATATTCGTTAAAAACAATTCTTAATCAATCTAAGATTCAGGACCAAAAAAAAAAAGTACCCCTTTTTGAATGTACACCAAATGGAGGAAAATTACACATACACACACACAGAAACCCAAAATAAAACAGGACATCAACAGCTGATTTAGTAAACATTCCCCCACTGACGAGACCCATATTGCGTATGAATACATATGGAGGTGAACAGAAACTTTAAAGTACTTACAGAATTAATTGATTCATGGTACTTACTGTTCAGATTATTCTATTTCACTCTATCCGTCCAGACAGCTCGTGACGCAGTGTTACGTATCCTGCCCGACATCCCGCCAGGCGCCATTTTATATGCGGAGTTCATTGGCCTTCGATGCACTCTGTTAAAAGTTTGTAGGTCTATTGATTAATCGCACGACACCAGTTTGTATGGATAACCGGTGGTGCAAACAACTATTGTGTTTTATTTGAAAAAAAGTATATTCGTGGGGGAAAAAAGATGGCATAATTCTGCACTTCTTTAAGTACGAGTTTACTGTTTACGAATTAATGTGGTTTAAATAAACACCAACGACATTGTTTGCTATCTGGAGTGAAAATTTTATATTGCGTAATAGAATGAATAGAAACAACAACCAAAAAAAAAAACACCGTGGGGACGGAGTTAAGTTTTCCATTATGTCCTATAAATGTGTTTATATCTAACATACATATATACAATTTCGAATGAAAGAAAAAAGAGAGGAGTAAATAATTTGTGTCGTACTCGGAAAATCAAAGGGGCTTGTCTTGAATTGTGAAAAATAAAAATGAAGAAAAGTGTGAATCCTCAATAACCACCCTTTGAAGTCATTGATAGCAATTCCAACACGCTTTGGTCATTTAAACATCGTTTTTAAAGGAGTATTAGTTAATAACCAAAACGTGGAATTGTTATCAGGATGAATTCAAAGGAGGGTTTTAAAGGAAGTGTTCATGAAAAAACTATTTTTGCACAGTAAACTTAGATTCACATTTATATTAAATTTTTAAAATATATATTTTACACAATCCTTGTGTCGAAAATAGGAAAAGAGAGTGCATGTACGTATCATAGAGCCCCATAGCACACTCAGAAATAGCAAGAGATGGCTTGATATAGGCCTACATGTAGTTTGATATTTTTTAACATTTGTCTTCTGATCGATACATTGAAGGGGGGGGGGGGTGCCTCCACCGATCAAATGGAAAGAGAACAGAAGGTTCAAAATGCAAACAACGAGATTTTGATGGTGAATAATGAGGAAAACATTTAAACACGTCATGTGAGAATTAGATTGATTTCAAACGTTGGGGAAGATACTTTTTTTTATGCCCCCGCCATAAAATGGCCGGGGGCATATAGTGTTACCCTGTTCCGTTCATTATCTCTGCAACGGTTCAACACATTCAACTCAAATTTGGTATATGGATATGTCACAGGAATATGCAGATCAAGTTCGAAGTTGGTCATGGTCCGATGATTTTTGACAAAATTAGCCCTCTTGAACTTTTAAAACAAAAAAAATCAGAAATTTTTCGTTTCCGTTCATTATCTCTGCAACGGTTCAACACATTCAACTCAAATTTGGTATATGGATATGTCACAGGAATATGCAGATCAAGTTCGAAGTTGGTCATGGCCCGATGATTTTTGACAAAATTAGCCCTCTTGAACTTTTAAAACAAAAAAAATCAGAAATTTTTCGTTTCCGTTCATTATCTCTGCAACGGTTGCACACATTCAACTCAAATTTGATATATGGATACGCCACAGTTCATGCATATGAAAAACTTTCAATTTCACCCTTACGAATTTCGTTAGACTTCACTGTAGGCGGGGGCATTCGTGTCGCACCGACACATCTAGTTTAATGTACAAACATTACGAGATATGTCTTTTTGAAGGAAAAGACATACATTTTAATCATTGAAAAGATCTTTTTTGAAAATAGAAGAGACAGCTGTTGGAAAAGAAATATTTATATCTGAATTTGGCAATAAATAGTTAAATGGCTTCCCACAAGTAACTAGAAATAAGCCGAGAATATTGTTAAGTTTTGTACATAGTGCATGGTTTGCAGGTATTAAAAAATGTAAAAAGAGAAGAAAGAAAAAAGACAGAAAAGAAAAATTTTGTAAGATGTTTGAGACAAAATTACAAGTATTTATTTCTTAATTTGCAAACACGGACATATGCTGATATGAGCTATATTATCATTTTAATGATTGTCATAGTGCAGAATATCTAAACATAAGCAAGAACGTCTTTTATTGTTGATCTTCTCAAAATCAATCACCCTAAAATAACCCCAATACTATTTTATAAATAGCAACAATCATCAAAATGATTATATACTAAACATCTTCAATGTCAATCAACTGATGCAGCACATTAGAGTAGTAAAATAGAAAATACTAGTATCAAATCTTTCTTGTAGATATAACACATGTATATAGATCCTCTTCTGATTTCAGGGACTCCCTACATTCCCAGCTACATGGACCTCACTAATGGACCAGAGCCGTGTGTTGTTTGTGGTGACGCGGCCACAGGATACCATTATCGATGTATGACCTGTGAAGGCTGCAAGGTAGGTCAAAGTCAAACTTAATTAGGACAAAGTATCTGATGCCAAAAGTAGTTCAATGAAGATCGGTGAACAAAGCGAGAAAGGTGTCTACGAGGGAGTGGATAGGAAAGACCAATGTGAAATCGCTTTCAAAAAGAGTTATTTAGTTCGTTCAGTTAGTTTTAGAGTAAAAATTATATTTACCATAAGTTGTAAATGAAACATCTGGACAATTAAATTATTTGAAATATTAGAATTAGGAAGTGAAAACACAGTTAAAATTGTAAATTTTGACATTTTTTTGTCGAGTTTGGTTAATAATTGGTTGACTCTCTATCTTTTTGTAATCAGATACTTGTAGGATAACCAATTTTCAGTCTTAAAAAGATGGAGCAATGACCCACTTTAGATGAAAAATGTATATTATAAAAAAAAAGTTATTAAAAATTGATAGCGTTTTTAAAATTGAAAGTGGTATGTACTGCATTATTTAAATCCATAGAAACATTTTACATGTAGGCAAGTTTGTTTTGGGTTATGGGTTCGATGCATCTAATATCTCTTATTTTCATAAAATTTTGGTACTGTAGTTGGTATATTATATTATAGCATCGAATTTTATGTCACCGGAATCTTTGATTTTGGGGGCATATAGTTTTTGGCTGTCCATCTGCAGGAACAACTTTAACATTGGTCATAATTTTAATTAAATGGTAAATATTTACATTCACTGAATCTTTTCTTCCTATATTCCTTTGAAATTGACATTGCATTTTCATCAATAAATGCATGTTTGTTGCAAACCGTTGGATCCAGTTTTGAAGTGTCACACTGTTCACATGGTCATTACCAAATATGGACGATTCGAGGTCAAAGGTTGAATTGGCTATTCATTTAAAGTAACGAAATGATCAACATTATGAATATTTAGTGCTTAAATCTAGTTTATATGTTTAAGAATGCATAGATATAATTAAACAATATGCTTTCTTTGAAGGTTATTGGATGATGAAGAAAACTATCATTGCAGAAAAAAATTTCATAACCCGCTAACGCGAGTTATGAATTTTTTTTCTGCAATACTAGTTTCCTTCATCACCCAATAAACAACACAAAGAAGCTTTTTATTGGGTTTAAGTGATAGGGATTTCATATTCTACATATGTTTTCCTTATGACCAGCCCTTTCCACTTGTAGCAAAATTTATGACCGCCTGACCTTGACCTTTGACTTCGACCTATTTTTCAAAAAACTTTAAAATTAGCCTTAACCCTTTTAAATGGTAAGCAATAGGCTTTTCACATTTCATTATATGTATTCCTGATGACAAGCCCTTTACACTGATAGCAACACTTGACCTTCTACCTTGGACGCGCCTCGGGGGCGTTAGTTTTTCAAAAACACATCTTGTTTTTAGATATATTGTGAAGCAATTAAAATATCAACTGTCAGTTTATCACAAGGAAAAAATATGATACGAAATACGTTTATAGTATGTATTCGATAAATACGACTAGAAGGTTTTTCCTTGCCTAGTTACATGTACAGTAGCAGAGTCTAAATGCCCTCTTTCTTTAAAGTTTCGCTGGCATCTAAATTGCTGTTTTGAAATACTGCTGGTAGATGTCATTCAATGTATTATGTTGAATTGCTGGTAGACAATTTTTAAAGACCATATGAGGACTCAGGCCCTGTCGTCTATTTTATAGGGGTTTAAAGTATTAATTTTTATTTAATGTTTATTTATTTTGACATGATACACTTCCGAATTATTATATTGAGGGCCGGGTATGAAGCTCCCAGAAGCCAAAGAATTTTGTGAGATTTGATACTGTTAAATCAAGGAAACCTCAGATGAAAGAGGGGACCCGGGCGGCCCCCAACCTTTAATTCCGACAATGAGACTTTTATTTTACCTTAAAGATTATTCACACCTTTTGTCTTCTAAAAGAGATAAATATGCTATAATCTGTATGATACTTGTAACACGTTCTTAATTCTTTGATCTGCCAACGAGGTATGTCACGTAAACAAAACAGGGATTTGGAGAATATCTGCGATTCCAGAAATGAATTCACATGTGCGCATGGTTCTCTGTCACCCCTCTGGATAGGACAAAATCAAAGACGCTCTGCTTATATATGTTCTCTGATGTTCTGAGTATGCATGTCTTAAACAAACAAGTGATGTTACTGGGGTTAGTCACAATTTCGCAAATTTTATAGTCGTCTTGAAAATATATCTTGTCACTGGGTCAAATGCTTCTTACGTTTCTCACAACGCTCTTTCCGTTTACCTAATCAAGATATAGGCGTCACGACGGGTGTGACCGGTCAACAGGGATGCTTACTCCTCCTAGACACCCGTTCAACCTCTGGTTATAACTGAATAATAATAACTGAAAATATATTCCCAAAAGAAAGAGTTTTAAGGGTGGCCTGTCCTTTCATATCACTACAAGATGAATTATAGAGTAATTAATCAGTTCGTACTTTAATTCTATAAGCCTTCAGATAACCACTGTCTACATAGTCCTTAGTCTTCTCAAAAGCTTATAGAAAATACATGTACAAACTGACTATTCAGAACGACTTCAAACGAAAAGGTCATTTCGGGTGTATTTTTCCCTCAAAGAAATACAGTTTTGCAGCAACGTCATATATATAAAAGAATAACCCCCCCCCCCAATTAACCTTAGACATACACCTCCAAAAGACCCTACAGCTATGTATACAGTAAAGGAATTAATATTGATTAGCTGAAAAACACAAGGAAATTAAGAACACGATGCATGTATATTGCACCTAAGATATTACACCAAATTCATATACCGAAATGCGGATCATTTTGATAAATTATTGCAAGTATCCTGGTATTATAGTATATCGTCACATTCTTATTTCTACAGAAATATTTCAATATTGTCACAGTATTACAAATCTAAATCTACTGTTACAATATGTTTCAAATCTACAATATGTTAAAAATCTACATATACAGTCAAAAATGTAATAGGTGTACATGTCCAATAACGACATGTAACTAATATACATATGTTACATTTACAATATGGTACTCATCCACAATACATCTACATATGCTATACATCTAGATGTACTGTTACATTGAAATGGCTCTTTGGTCTTTTACAAGTCTACATTATTTTGTGTGATGGATATAAGATTTGCAATGAATGTTGCGTTTGTCGTTGAAAATTACGTTTTGAAATGTCAAGAATCATTCTGAATGCTGTTTTTCATTTTTGTAGGGCTTCTTTCGTCGCACAATACAGAAGAATCTTCAATATCACTGCAAGTGGAATAAAATGTGTTCGATCGATAAAAACTCTCGTAACCAGTGCCAAGAGTGTAGATTTAGAAAATGCTTAAACGTTGGCATGGCAACGGATCGTAAGTACTAAATTTACGAATTATTGCACCTGCTGCCTGTTCTTAATCAGAAAGTGCCCGTTTGCCACGGTTTTCTGTCTACATGCTGTGATTTCTGATACAGACTCTCGATATTATTGTCAATCACCTGTGATGATCCTTCTCATTGTTCAAAGGATAAACCAATTCTGTTCCTGGTTTGTTGATGCTTAACTTAAGTGCAAACTCATAGCCTTCCGTGGTTTGCATTACAGTACGATAAAAATTGGCCCAGTCTTTGAGGACCGCAATGGATTTTCTCTTAGGTCGACCAATATGTGACATCTTTATACGTGCCCGAACACTTAAACCAGAACTAGGAAATTAAGCATTGTGCGCTATGATATTTTTGCATAGTCTAGCAAATTTTACGCAGAGAAAATCAATAGACCGTCCGATGTCCTAAAATTAAGGTCGCCGTTCGATAGTTGCCAGGTAACCAATGCACCACAAGGTAAAACGGGGTCGTTTTATCGTCATATATTTACCATTTGCCGATTCAGATTGTCCCATTTATCACATGGCGGCCGCAAGCTTTGGCACATTTTAACCGAGTCTAATTAAGCCATGAATAGATACCTAGATAATATACTCTTCAGAGGGGATATGTAAAGTGAAGCTACGGAAACATGTTTTTGCTAGTCGTTTAGTTTAAGCAGTCGAGATGTGTCGCTGCTTTACACACTTATTTGGGTCAATCCATCAAACAAGAATTGTCAACAAAACATTCAAATAATATTAAAAAGATATATATCAAACTAAAACCACGGAGAGGATTTTCCGATCTACCTCTAACTGTTGAGGACTACGAAATTTTTAACCCCGAATGAGGTCACAGCTCTTATCGACAAGTTGATTTAAGGTCATCCACGTGATCAGAGAGCAAATACCGGGATATACTGCGTGTATTATAGCGCGGGGTCAACTTGACCTTTCCTCTCCCAGGAGTCAGTAATCCTACGCATTGAGTTCAGTATCCCGCTGGTAGTGTCAATTGAGATGGTTCATCGTATTGACTTCATATAATAAGTCTATCTCGTTCTAGTAGATTTAGTCTGTAGAGGATACTTCATGTTCTTGCAAAACAAAGTTACTGTAAAAATAAATTCTGAGAAAAGTTAATTTGACCTGCTACATTCCAAACGTGATCTTTGAAAATGTTTTCATTCTAGTTGTTTTGAATGAAAAACAAAGAAAAGCCAAACGGAAACTGATAGAAGACAATAGAGAAAAAAGAAAACAAGAGACTATGAAAGTAAAACCAAAGCCGACAGAAGGGTGTAACCATGACACCCTGACAGAAACAGACAAGACGATTATAGCGGAAGTTACGTCAGCTTATGAACAAACTGTTGTCAAAGTGCCAATGAAAGAGTCTGCTGTAAGTTCAAAATGTTTCTTAACATGGATGGTTAATAGGCCATCATTTTGTTCTTTAAATGATTGAATGCTAATGATAGATATATTTTTCTACCGAGACAGTTAGATAGAAATAGATGAGCATGCTCTTATAATACAAAAGGAAATAAACTAGCCAGTATTTGCCAGCCAATCCTTATGAACTTCAGATCCAATATCTGTAGAATGATTGATTCCCTCATGTTAACATTCTTCATCAGGATCTTCCCGGAAAATACTTCTTTCTCTTTGAAATTTTCTGAAGTTGTGAAAAAAAAAAACCATCACCTTATATTTTTGCCTTCCATGTGTGTGTGTGTTTGTGTGTGTGTTGGAATGCTAAATGTTCTTCTTTTTTTTTTTTCTAAACAGACCCAAGATGGCTTACCCCCCTCAGATCCTGAAGCTTGGCAACAGTTAGCGGAAGCCATGACGCCCTCTATTGTCAAAGTTGTAGAATTTGCCAAAAATGTACCAGGATTTATTCAAGTAAGAGAACCATTGTTAGCTATATTCATAGATGAGCAGACCAGTCACGTTCGTTTACCGCCAATTTTATAAACACGGGTAGTATGTCACTCTATTTCACTTTGATAGAAGTGAATGTAACGAACAGTGACCTTTCTCATAATACAGATCAGGGGTAGGGTAAACACGGACCCCTACATATAAAGAATTCAAATCAGGGGTAGGATAAACGCTCGGGAGTAAACGTGGACCCCTACATATAAATACATGGAGTAGAATCAGGGGCAGGGTAAACGTGGACCCCTACATATACAAATCCGGGTAGGGTAAAACGTGGACCCCTACATATAAGAGTACAAATCAGGGGCAGGGTAACGTGGACCCTAATATTAAAGAGTACAATCAGGGGCAGGGTAAACGTGGACCCCTACATATAAATACATGTAATACAAATCCGGGTAGGGTAAACGTGGACCCTACATATAAAGAATACAAATCAGGGGCAGGGTAAGCACAGACCCTACATACATTAGGAATCAAAAATCCCCGATAAATACCCTCTGGAAATACATGATAAATATATCTCCTTGCCAAAAGTTAATTTAGAGTCTTTTTGTAAATCTGTTCATGTTTTTGGACAGTCTTATCTAAATATTCCCCTTG